>SEYY01000708.1:24594-59594 GCA_009176605.1 Armadillidium nasatum
TTATGCTTAAGAATATCTACTCACAGATTCCACATCATGATTTGTTTTAATGTCAGTTATTAACACTGATTCAATATTGCTTTTAACATAGTGATACACCTCCACTGTTCCTTCCTCTACGTTGGTATAAGTAAAATGAGTCCGTCTATTTCATATTTCTGTTGGGAGTCTCCATAAAATGCCTCATTAACCTATGCTTCAGTAATGCAAACAATGTCAAGATCTTCCTCATGATAAAACTAGGCAACTCATCTTTTTTGTTTCTAAGGCTCTGAGCATTTATGTAGAAACATTTCCTAAACATGTCCTTATATGTATCCTTTCCATCTTGATTTCCAATATTCTCTCTATTCTTAATAGGCCCATATCATAAAACAACTTTTATTTTATTCTTACCACCATCAATCCTACCACCAGTATTATAATCACCTTCATCTCCACAACTAGCAGTGCCAAAATTGCACCCTTCACCCCTATCCTTACCTAGTTTTCTGACAGACATCTTTCCAATCTGTAACTTAAAAGCTGCACACCCCTTCGACTAAGGTGAACTCCATCTCTTGCAAATAGGTTTTTGCCCTAAAACTTTTCCCCAGTAATCCAAAAATAATATTCTCTGAAAAACATAAATTCCTAACTCTTTTAATTGCATCGAAGGCCCTACTTTCCCATTTTAGTCCTGCACCCAACCTAGTTAATATACCTAACACTGCATTTCTTACCACTTGCTTTCATCCTCTCAATCAAATTCTTATAGGTTGCTATAAGAATTTGATTGCTGACCTTCTATAACTTATATCATTTGTTCCAACATGCACAATCACACTTGAATCCACATTCGTATCTTTGACAAGAGGAGGAGGTTTTAAGTGAGCTCTTTATTTTACTTTAACAAATTGTTTATTTTTTTTTTTGTATTAGTGTTTATTTTTTTATTAATTTCATATTAAGGTGTGATTTCTGGAATATTTAAAATTGGGTAAATAACAAAAGGCTAGGGAAAGCCTAATCCAAAGAAATTATCAAGCATTTGATACATAAAGCTTATTTGTATATTTGTTTTGATTTCTTGTAAAATTGGTTAAATTCTGGTGAAAATTGTTTTGGTTTAATTCAAATATTTTAATTAGGTGGTCTAGTTGGCAGTGGGCTTACTCAGTTTTTCAGATTAGGTTTCTGATAACCCTAAGTTAAAGTAAGCCTACTTTAAAAAAAAAAAAAAAAATAGCCAAGTTCAGGTTTTTCTTTAATTCAAGATATTTGCTTTGTTTAATTTATTTTTAGTTTTAGTAGCCTACTACTCAACTAGGCTTATAGAATAATAAATATATAATTTAATAGCAAAGTTAGATTGTTGCTGAGAGTTCTAGGTTAAAGTTAGGCCTATCTCAAATTTTTTTTTTTTTTTAAATGTATAAGTTTAGTAGCCTAAATATAATTTGAGTATGTATGTTGTATGTGGCATCTGTGGAACTGTGAGAGGAGAGCATGTTAGTGAATGTACAGTTTGTATTCTGAAAGTTAAAGATGTGTTGATGAGGAAGGAGATTGAAAAGTTAAGTGAGGAGTGAAGGGTTTGAATATTTGCAGCTGGAAGTAGATAGGCTAGTGAATGGGTTTCTGTAAGTGAGGAGTTGGCTGACATGAAAGGAAATGAAAGGTTTGAATCTTTGCAGCTGGAAGTATATAGGCTGAGTGAATGGGTTTCTGAGTTGAGAAAAGAAGGAAGTGTTAGGAAAAAAGTTACTAGGGATTCAGTAGAGATACAGGACATAATATAGGCAAGAGGTAAAGAGGGGGGAGGCTAAAGGTAAGTAGACCAAGTGACTCACCTAGGCAGGAACTTGACTACATGAATCCCTAGTCTCCACAAAATCCTTATTAACCTCTTTCTTAACACTTCCCCTCCCTTCTCAACTCAGACACCTTTCACTCAGTCTACTTACTTCCAGCTGCAAAGATTCAGATCTTTCATTCCCTTTTATCTCAGCCAACTCTTCCTTAACCTTTCAATCTCCTTCCTCATCAACACATCTTCAACTTTCAGAATACAAACAGTACATTCATTAACATGCTCTCCTTTCACAGTTCCACAGATTCCACATACAACATACATACTCAAATTATAATTAGGCTACTAAAATTTTACAAATATTTTTTGAAATAGGCCTAACTTTAACTTAGAGCTCTGAGCAAACAATCTATCTTTGTTATTAAATTAAATATATTATCGTATAAGCCCAACTGAATAGTAGGGTTGGTGATTTTTTTGATTTTTTTAAAAAAATCAAAAAAATCAAAAAATCAATGATTTTTTTGATTTTTTGATTCTTTTGATTTTTTTGATTTTTTTAAAAAATAATAAAACTTTTTTTTTTTATTTGTTTTATTTTGTCATATATTTTGATACATAATGATATAACAGATATATTAGTTCCTTCTTACTGTATTAAAAAACTTTATTAAGGAAGTTAGTTTATATATTAGAAATATAACTTCCTTAATATTTGGTTCAAGATTTCATATAGGGTAATACAAGAATCTGATCTTCATTAATATAATTTATCCAAAATAGAACTGTTAGAGTTTAGAATTCCTAATATATATTCAATCAAATCTTCAACAAAATTTTATTGAACTTTAATCTAATGCAATTTGAGGTTATAGACAAAAGAGAAAACAGAAAAGACAATTCCTTTTAATTTTCGACCATTTAAATTTTTATACAACATTATAAGAAAAATATTCCTCTATATAAATTATAAAAGAAAGAAAATTTAAGCACTTTTGATGCATAATCAGTAATCCATAAATTAAATACATAACTTGCAAAAAATTATATATATATATATATATATATATATATATATATATATATATAATATATATATATATATATATATATATATATATATATATATATATATATATATATATATATAGTTATGTATTTAATTTATGGATTAATGATTATGCATCAAAAAGTGCTTAAATTTTCTTTCTTTTATAATTTATATAGAGGAAAATTGTTTTCTTACAATGTTGTATAAAAATTTAAATGGTTGAAAATTAAAAGGAATTGTCTTTTCTGTTTTCTCTTTTGTCTATAACCTCAAATTGCATTAGATTAAAGTTCAATAAAATTTTGTTGAAGATTTGATTGAATATATATTAGGAATTCTAAACTCTAACAGTTCTATATTGGAAAAATTATATTAATGAAGATCAGATTCTTGTATTACCCTATATGAAATCTTGAACCAAATATTAAGGAAGTTATATTTCTAATATATAAACTATTTTAAAGTTTTTTAACACAGTAAGAAGGAACTAATATATCTGTTCTATCATTATGTATCAAAAAATATGACCAAAAATAAAACAAATAAAAAAAAACAGTTTTAAAAATATTTTTTTAAAAAATCAAAAAAATGATTTTTTTCATTAAAAAAATCAATTGATTTAATCAACTGATTAAATATATTATCGTATAATGCCCAACTGAATAGTAGTCCACTCACTAAAACTAAAAATAAATTCGTCTAAAAGCAAATAGCTTGAATTAAACAACCTGAACTTACTAAGGTTTTTAAAAAACTAGGCTTACTTTAAGATTATCAGAAACCTAATCTGAAAAACTGGGTAAGCCTACTGCCAACTAGATCATCTAATTAAAATATTTGAATTAAAGCAATTTTAACCAGAATTTAACCAATTTTATAAGAAATTAAAACAAATCTACAAATAGGCTTAATATATCAAATACCTGATAATGCCTTAAGGATTATACTTATCCTACCTAGCCTTTAGTTATTTAACCCTATTATAAATATTCAGGAAATCAACACCTTAATGTCAAATTACTATTAAAAATAAGCACCACTGTCAATGATACAAAAAAAAAAAATCATCCAACAATACAAAATAACTTAAAAATAAACAATTTGTTAAAGAAAAATAAGTGAGTTCACTTAAGACACAACCTCCTCCTGGTCAAAGCACACCAACAACTGAGGCTTTTAAAGCTTTTAAATAAAAAGAAAATTGGTTGTAAGACTTTTATAGTGTATATATATATATATATATATATATATATATATATATATATATATATATATATATATATATATATATATATATATATATATATATATATGTAATTTTTTTTCTCTTTGAATTTCAGTTATTTAAGAAATCTTAAAAACTTGCAGACTTTAAAAAGTTTTCTGATCTACTTAGTTTATAAGGTAAGATTGAATTTAATATTTATTTTCTTACCTTTTTTTATTTTTTCTTTATCATGTGTTTGTAATAGGGATGTACCGATAGTATCGGTATTGGCAGTATCGGCCATTTTTTGGTGTATCGGTATTGGTTAATATGGCTGATACTTAGCCGATACTCCGATACTCCTTACTTTTTGGGTGAAGAATTATGAGAAACTTTTAGATTAAAAAAAAAAATCTAGTTTTGATATATAAAAGTTCTAATAAGGAATTCCTTAAGCTAGCTCATAATTCGTCTTCCTAGTGTGTGTGTGTGTATATATATATATATATATATATATATATATATATATATATATATATATATATATATATATATATATATATATATATATATATATATATATATATATGTGTGTGTGTGTGTGTGTGTGTGTACCGATACCAGTAAAGAGGCCGATACCGATATTCTATTTTTTTTTAGGTGCCGATACCGATACTTTAATTATTATAAGAAATACACAGTAATAAGATAGAAAATTTGTGTACTGCTAGGCAACTGAGGATTGCATTCACTGTACAACCAATACTTAGTCATGTATTTCATATTTGGTTGTGCCCAAGTATATTTTATAAATTAAAATATTATCTTTTAGGAATAATAAATGCAAATATAATACTAATAACTTTTTTATGTTTGTGTTTATTCAAAAAATATTCCATTTCCATTTTTCAGTAAGTATTAACAAAGTTTAGCTACTCGCTTTTATGTTTTAACATGATTACAATTTACAAGAAGATTCTTTAACTAGCTACAATATAAAGAATAAAAATAATGAAAGAAGACACCTCAATTAATCAGCAGAAAAGACAAAATATAAAAAACACTATTACTCAAACATGACATAATATACACCTTTAAGGTAAAGACATCACTTAGTAGTCGAATTCAAAGTATCAGAGTATCGACCAAGTGTCAGCCATATTAACCGATACCCAAAAATGGCCGATACCGATACTATCGGTACATCTCTAATCTCTATAATTTCCTTTCCAATCATTCTATAGCAGCTGTTGTAGATAGTCACTGTTCTTCCTTTAAATCTATTAATAGTGGTGTTCCTCAGGGTTCTGTTCTATCCCCAATACTTTTTCTACTTTTCATTAATGACCTCTATTACCGAGCATCTATTATCCACTCCTATGGTGATGACTCCACCTTTCATTACTCCTTCCAGTTTGAAAGACGTCCCTCCCAACAGCAGTTGATATACTCAAAAAGGGTAGCCTTGGAGAAACTAACCTCATCTTTCTCATATTCAAATTGGGGCAGAGAAATGTGGTTTTCAATCCCTCAAAAACAGTTCCTCCACCTCTCCTATCAACACAATCATCCGCACAACTGTGATGTCTTTTTCATAAACACACAACTCAAACCTTCATCTGTTCTTAATATTCTTGGTGTATCCTTTTCTTGTGATCTTGTAAAGATCATTATTTCTCTTTATAAACAAGCTTCTAAGAGGTTGGGTGTTCTGAGGCACCTTCAGAATTACTTCACGTCACCCCAGTTGCCTCCTCTCTATAGGGGTGTTGTTCACTCCTGTATGGATTATGCTTCACACATCGGGTGGTTCCATTCATACAGCTCTTCTTGAAAAGGTGGAGTCTGGGGCTTTTTGTCTCATCAATTCTCTTGCTCTTACTCTCTCCAATCCCTTTCTTCCCATCGAATTGTTGCATCCTTGTCTCTTTACTATTTCTATTACAATGGACACTGCTATTCTGAACTCTATCATCGCATACCTCCTCCATTGAGAAGAGCTCATGTGATACTCCTTTCTCTGTCCAACTCTCCGACCTCAGACTTAACTGCTATGCAGTCTTATATATTCTCTGCTGGTAAAGTCTGGAACAACCTCCCTTTATCTGTTTTCCCAACTTCCTTTGACTTGCATACTTTTCAAATGCTGTGTATCAGGACATGTCACCCTCCATCGACCAAGATATTTTTTCCCCTGACTCTGGTGGAATTTAGTAGGCCTCCAGTCTTTTCCCACCTGAGGTTATATATATATATATATATATATATATATATATATATATATATATATATATATATATATATATATATATATATATATATATATATATATATATATATATATATATATATATATATTATATTTTTTAGTTTTTTTTTTTTTTTACTGTATAAATAACTGTTTGTGTAAATTGCAAAAATATTATTTAAAAATTGCTCTTCGTTCATAAATTTAGAGCAATTTAGCAAATACCCATTGATAAACTTAGAAATGGGGAAGTAGGCTTTATGTTTAAATAAAAGGATTAGGATACTATGCATTTCAAAAAATATTAGATTTTTATATCTCTGGAGTAAATTTACAAACCCTTTTCAAGAGATGGAATTCATCTCAGTCAATAAGGAATAGAGCTTTGTAGTGCCAGTCTAGAGACATTTCTGTTGGAAAATAGTGTAAGGTTAGAGGTGAAGGGCTTATTCTAATTACTTCTGATTATGGAGATAAAGGTTTCTGTAATGATGGTATAAATAGAAATAAGATTAAACCTAATTATCTATAATGGTTGTAATGATGGCAACATTTATATAAATAATGTAACAAAAATGTGTTGAATATTAAATGCTTAGAGCCCTAGAAATAAGAAATAGAAGCATAGCAATTACATCATAGATGAGAATCTAGATATTATATGCATTACTGAATCATGGGTTAATAAGACATTTTATGGGAACACTTTTCTAGAATATGAAATACACAGATATTCTTTGTACCTATACCAATGTAAAGGAAGAAATGGTGGGGTGGAATTGTGTGCTTTATGTTAAATATTAAGGACTGGCATTAAAATTAATATGAAATACACAGATATTCTTTGTACCTATACCAATGTAAAGGAAGAAATGGTGGGGTGGAAGTGTAGTGCTTTATGTTAAATGTTAAGAACTGACATTAAAATTTAATCATGATGTTGAATCTTTGTGGGTAGATATGGACAACAAATCCTACAGTGAAGAGGCATTTTAAAGACCTCCTGGCCAGAGTCAAGAATCAGATGTAGAAAAAGAAGGAAATTGAGGTATCATGTCACAATAAAAAAAAATAGACATATTGTGAGATTTTAATTATTCTGATATTGAGTGGAATTCTTTGTGTACTAGAAATTTGAGTCAGGTGGTCCTTGAATCTACAAAACATGCAGCACTTTAAGATTTAGTATTAACAAGAGATGAAAGTATAGTTGATGAGAATTTAGGTGCATGTGACCATAATATAATTGATTTAAATTGAATGTGTCATCTGGGGCTCAAATTGCAAGTTAATAAGAAAGAATTTGAAATTTCAGAAATGGTAACTAAAGCAAATTATCAAGCTATTCTTAACATTTTTATGTATATTCTTACCAACCGACCGATTGAAAGTCAAATTAAAGGAAGAGTTCTAAATTTTACTGTGAATACATTGAAGAATTAACCAAGTAGTTAAGCCTGGGTTCAGAGAGTTGGACAGAGAAAGTTTGAGACTGTGTGAAAAGACGAGTAATGTGATCTAAACTCGGTAGAGGAGGTATATAATCAGAAAGATTATGTTTAAACATTGTCTGTTGTAATAGTGATATGATAACCAGTCAGTGAGAATGAGAATGGAAAGAGTTAGCCAGAGCAGGAGAGTTGGCAGCTCAAAAAAGCCCTAGATTCCATCTTATCAAGGAGAGCAGCATATGTGGAGCTACCCCATGTAAATGATACAATATCAGTATAAAGGAAAACAATGCTCCAGTGCTGAGCAAGCACCTGGGGTGGTGAGAAAAAGTTCCTAGGGAACTCCCAACTTTTTGAAAGATGTTGCAGTTTCCAGTTGTGTTGAAGATTGATTGAGTTAAGAAATGATAGAGTTGAGTTTTTGAGGCACTGAAAACCATATTTTCTTTGCCCTAACAAGAGATAAAGTCAAAAAAGTCAATTGTTCCAAGTCAACACTTGCATTCTTAGCACTCGGCTTTTAACTTTTTTTTTTTTTTTTTTTTTTTTTTTTTGAGTGAGTCATCTTTTCAAATTGATGGGAGTAATCCAGGAAAAGAGTAAATTTGAGAAGTAATGACAGATAGTTCAATAATGAAAAGTAGAAAAGGTTGGGAATAGAACAGAGTGAGGAACATCACTATTGACAGATTTAAAAGATGAACATTCCTCATTTACAAAAAAAACACTGCGTTTTTTTTTTTTTTTTTTTGTTTATAAACTATTTCATGCATAACACATACATTCACATTACCCTTTGTGACTTAAAAATATTAATTCTATTATTATTATTATATTATTATAGTATCTATAAAACACCCAATACAATAATTATTTTTATTAAAATAGATTTTGTAGTAATATATATATATATATAATTTTTTTTTGCTGAATAAAATTTACTGAGTATTGCAAAAGTTTCAGCAGTTTATATTTTGTGTGATTCAAATTATTGTTTAATTATTTTTCTTTCCTTTCAGAATTTACAATGGAATGTGCAACAACAAGTGATGGAGTTAATCTACCCACTGATAGTTGTCAAATTGGAAGTCCTGCTGGTTCTAAAACACCAGATACCCCTTCAAGATGTAGATCACCAGGATCTCCAATAGGAGATGATGCATGTCCAATATGCCTTGGAGCTTTTACTGACAAATGTGCTGCTGGGTCTTGTCTTCATAATTTTTGTTTAGTTTGTTTGAAAGAGTGGGCAAAGCAGAGACCCGTTTGTCCACTGTGTAAGCAACCCTTCACCAAAATTCTTTATGATATTAAATCAGAAACTGACTATAAGGAATGGAACATTCCTGTTCCTTGTCCCCATGAAATTGGTAGTATTGGCAATTATCAAATTATTCGGGAACGGATTTACCAGACCTTTGGAGAATATCTTGACCAAACAAACAGGAGGTTCTTCCGTTACAGATCTACCCGTACAAGTGCCTCACGTAACTTAGAAAATGAAATTTTAAATGATGTAATGGACACATATCCTAGACTACCATCATTACCACCAAGAAGAGAACATAGACCTGTACCTGAGAGGGGCTCATCATCATTTAGATTGAGTATATATACAAACAATGTATGGATTCAACCCATGGCTGATGTTACTGGTCGATACAGGGAATCAAATCCAAATTTGTATAGAGAGCAACCTGCCTTAACTCATCGTCTTGTACCTTGGGTTAACAGGGAATTAGCAGCACTTTTACCACCCACTCGCATTGGTGTTATTCTTTCAGATATAATGGAATTAATAGAACGCTACCCAATCAATGGAAGACCTTTCAGAAGAGCGTTAAGGCCTCACCTAGGAAGGAGGACTCGTCATTTTGTGCATGAGTTTTACAATTTTGCTAGGTCACCTTATGATATGATTGGCCATGATCAGGCTGCGCAATATATTCCCGGTGTTTATATGACTGAAAATGAAACGGATGATGATACCGATGGTTCTGATGATGATGATATTGTTGAAATAGACTCTGATGGTGCAGCGGTGGAATCAGAACCCTTAGATTTGTCATCTCGAGTTGCAAGGGAAGAAACTATTGGTAATGATGGATCAATATTTATTAGCAGTGATAGTGACAGTTCAGTGCAAAATAGTTCCATCACTAATGTTAGAGAAGATTCATTAAATAGTAATCACAGTCTGTTACTTCGGTCAATATCTCCTTCACTTCCGGTAAGATCTCCTTCCATTAATTCACCAAGAGAAGAGAGAAATGCAATACGTAGCTTAGATGAACCTGGACCTTCTGGAGTTTTTAGATCAGGTATTATGCATGTCAAAAGTGAAACTCCTGAAAATGTTGAAAGTGCAGATTCAGATGACTGTCTCATCGTTGATGTTTTAAAGCCCAAAAAAGAAAGAACTCCAGAGTTAATTGACATAAGTTCTGGCTCTGAAAGTGGAAGTGCTAATCAAACTCACTGGAAAAAAGAAAATAAGCAAGCAGTTAGAAGATAAAAATTCTAAAAGTCGCAAAAAACCTCGAATCGATAGAACCAGTTTTTCTCTTCAGTTTTCAGGAACTCTAAATTGTCAACGAGGAGAAGATCATAACTATTGCACAGAGAGCACCTCTTCTCTTAATCCTGGCAGCAATAGAACAGAAAGTGATGACGACAATTTCAGAATATGTAGAAGTTTGTACAAAACTAAAAAAAGATGGGATCTTTTGATGTCTGGGTCTGATTCAGATACAGACACACGTTCTAACTCTACTGATGAATTCAAACCAGGAAAAAGGAAATCTAAATATTACAAAAGTAGCGCAAAGAGAGTTTGTAATGGTAATTCACGAAATGAATCACTTTCTCCATCTACTCGAAAAGGGAAGAAGGATCATAAATCAAAAATTAAAAGTTCTTCTAAACTGAAGTCTTCAACAAGCGAAGAAAAATCTTCTGTTACTGACTCATTAAGAAAACTAAATTCAAAATACGTTAGTAAAAAGAGTGGTAATGGTTACGGTAAAAAGTTAAGAGCTCGTAGAAAGAGAAGTTCTAGTACTTCTAGTTTTGATAGTAGTTTTTCAAGTACCTCAAGATCGAGTCTCAGCAGCAGTAGCAGCAGTTCTTATTCTAGTAGTTCAAGCAGTTCCAGTAGTTCCTCTTTAAATTCTTCAATTTCCAGCTTTGTTTGCAGTAGCGAAAGCGATGAAAGTTATTACAGTTCTGTTAGTTCGCATAGGAAGAGGGTTAATAGACGACCTTCAAATGAAAAGGACAGCAAGAAACGAAGGCATTCTACTGGAAAAAGTAAAGGCTCCAAATCATCTAAAGAAAAGGAGGAAAAGGGTAACGGAACGTGTAAGAAAAGATCATCAAAATCCAAAAAATCTCAAGTTGGAGAAAAAAAGTTCTAAGAAATCCGCAAAAGAAGTGGGAAAACATAGGCATAAATAAGTGTTAATAAAGAAAAAATACGAAAAAAATGTGGTATATATAATGTTAAGTGAGTAATATCAACAAGTTGTTTTTTGGTATTCTGGTATCTATAGTAATATATACTTGAAATGTAAAGTTATACATATATATTTAAGTTTTTTGAGTAACATTTCAAATATATATATATATATATATATATATATATATATATATATATATATATATATATATATATATATATATATATATATATATATATATATATATATATATATATATATATATATATATATATATATATATATATATATATATAAGTAAAGGATAAGTGCTTCCCCCTTCCCCTATTTTATTATTATTATTTAGTTCATCGCTTTAAGGTTATATAAAATGAGTATGATAAAGAAAGTTCTACTCCGAAAAGATTAATGTGGAAGCAAAATACGTCATCGAAAGAGAAAAGCGGAGGTAGAGTAGCATATCTATTCACAATCCTGCAGAACTTTTCACTTTATAATGAATGTGTTGGCGTAATATTCTTTTTGTTTTACTTTTCTTGACGTATATTTGTTTTAATATTATTCTTACAGCTGGGAACTTTATTATTATTATTATTTATTATTATTAAAATTATTAAAATTATAATTTATAACCGAACTTGACAGATAAATAAATTTAAAATTCCATATTATTTACTTAAAATATTTTATTTATGTATTTGATGGGCTTTGTGGGATATATATATATATATATATATATATATATATATATATATATATATATATATATATATATATATATATATATATATATATATATATATATATATATATATATAATATATATATATATATATATATATATCAGTGTTGGGGATGGTGCTGCCAAGAGCTCGCTTCCGACTTGCCTCTGTGCACAGTCTTTGTTTTTCATGTATTTTATTTCATTAATCAGCAACATTTCCATTTTTTTCTTATTCCCCTTTGTCGAACACCACCTCTCTTGTTCTTAACCGAAACACTAAGATGCTTGGGTGAGGTAACAGCATGTTACATCCTACTGTCTCTATCCTCAATTTTCAGCCAAAGGCAAAAGTTACGCATATGTATGCAACTATGTTGTTTGTTCTCATGTTTCTAGTTTGGAGTCATGAATTCTCTACTTTATGACTTAAGCTCTCTTGTAATTCTACTACTACTATTTTTTTCTGTCTATTTATTTCCTAATTTTACTGAATATAAAAAGGTATTCAACTATTTGAACTCCAAAATAGAACACATTCTTTCTTCTCCGTTCTCCAAAATCATCATTTTAGGTGATTTCAATGTTCACCACCGCCAATGCTCTCATCTAGTTCTCATGATCCAGTTAGTGAACTCATCTACTTTTCTATTTACAACAACCTTGGGCAGTTTATGTAACTCCCAACCCGTATCCCTGACCTTCTTGGTGATGAGCCCAACATATTTGATCTTTTCTTAACCTCATATCCTTTTCTTTATACTGTTAAACTCTTTCCTCCTCTGGGTTCATCTGATAACTTTCTTATCTCCGTTTCTTGTTCTGCCTTTTCAAGTCTTCCGTAAGAACGGCCTTTGCTTTCGGTGCTGCTAACTGGTCTGATTTTTAGTTGTAGTTCTCTGATCTCCCATATAATGATTACCGCCTCCGCGGGTGGGATCCCTCAGAATGTGCTGAGCGCATAACTGAGGTGATTCATTCTACCATATAGGCGTGCATTCCATATTCTTTCCCTTCAACTATACCTAACATACTTTGATTTAACTCTACTTGTTCTCGTGCTATCAGCCTCAGGGATGCTATCTTCAGGAATTCCCGTCGTCTTCAATCCCCAGAAACTCATTGAACTTATATTTCATCCCGTAATTATGCAAAATCTCTCTTCTTCATTGTAAATGCAATAATCTTTTTGGTTCCTCTTCTCTCCCCTCAACCGTCAAACTTATCGTAATATTTCTTTAACCTCCATTCTTTCTAAAGTTTTTGAATCTATCCTTAACAGGAAGATTTGGAAACCCCTCAATTCTTCTAATCTTATCTCTTATCACCAGTATGGCTTTCGTAAAGAACACTACTGGTGATCTTTCCCTTCTTTCTCTTCTTTCTCTTCTGTGTTTTGGTTAATCTTTCGCTGTGGCACTAGACATATCGATAGAGTCTGGAGTAAAAGCTTTGATTTCCAAACTTCCCTCTTTCAGAATCTATTCTTCTCTGATCATTCTATAGCAGCTGTTGTAGACGTCCACCGTTTTTCTTTTAAATCTATTAATAGTGGTGGTTCTTGGATTTGTCCTATCCCCAACTTTTTCTACTTTTCATTAAGGACCTCTCTTTTACTTTATCACCTATCCACTCCTATGTTGATGATTCCACCCTTCATTACTACTTTCACATCAGTTAATTGATACAAGAAGGGTAGCCTTTAGCAACTAACTTCTGATCTTTCTTTCATTTCAATTGGGACAGAGAAAACATGGTCGTTTTTAATGCCTTAAAAACTCAATTCCTCCATCTTTCTACTCGACACAACTATGACATCTTCTAAAACACTAGAATCAAACCTTCATCTGCCCTCAATATTCTTCGGTGTTTCTTTTTCTCGTGATTTTTCTTTGAAGGAACGCATTTCTTCTCATTCTAAGCAAGCTTCCAAGAGGTAGGGTGTTCTGAGGCGCTTTTGTAATTTTTCACACCCACATTGCTTGCTCTTTATAGGGTTGTTGTTCACACCTATATGGAAAATGCCTCATATCTTGGATGGTTCACTCATATATCTCTTTGAAAAGGTGGAATCCTAGACATTTCGTCTTATCAACTCTTCCAGTCTCTTTCTGCTTGTCGAATTACTTCGTCATTCTCTCTATACTATATCTATTACAACGGAAACGGACACTGCGCTTCTGAACTTATTTACCTCCTCCACTGAGAATAGCTCTAGCTACAAGCCTCTCTACGGTCTCGTTGTTTCTCTATCCACCTCATATATATATATATATATATATAGATATATATATATATATATATATATATATATATATATATATATATATATATATATATATATATATATATATATATATATATATATATATATATATATATATATATATATATATATATATATATATATATATATATATATATATATATATATATATATATATATAGAAATGTGAGCTGTTTTTCCTTGCGCTTAGCTCCGAATGACTCAGTCGTTAAACGAGTACATCAGTGGAGTGCTCTTGCCACTGATGGGAATAATCTCCGGATCCAACTGACAGGACAATAGTCCTTCCTGGGGGATGAAGATTATTATTATTTATTATTATATATATATATATATATATATATATATATATATATATATATATATATATATATATATATATATATATATATATATATATATATATATATATATATATATATATATATATATATATATAAATTTTTTTAACCTAATGGAGTCAGAATTGATAAATACTCTCACAGAAATAGGATTCTGTGAAATAAAATACTTTTTAATTGTAAGTATATGTGTATATTATTCATGGGTATCAAGAAAGTTGAGAGGTGGCATTTTTAATGTTATTTTTTTTGTTGTTGTTATAATTCTATCAAAATTAGTTTTCCTTCTAAATCATAATGCACTCGTATGAAAAATACTACTATTATTATTACTACTACTTTGCCAGAATCAAAAAACATTAACCCACATTGTTAGCGTCTATATTTCTTTCTGATATTTGTTTTTAATATTTAGTTCATATAGAAAACTACTTAATTTTTTTTTTTTTCTCAAGTAGGTTAAATTCTTAATTTTGTTTTGCAGTATTGTTTTCCCTTTTTTTTTTTTTTTCAGCAAACCAAGAATAATACTTTTGACTCTTTTTGGAGAACGGGTGAATAGTACTACCGCATTCGTGTTAATATATATATTGTAACATAATTTATATTGTATACTGGAGAAATAGCATTTTAGCTTGTTGATATTTATTATATTTCATAAGCAGAATTTTACCCTTGGGAATGCTGTGAAGGTGGTAAGATGTTTCATAGGCCCTTGTCTTCAATTTTGCACTTTTGGCAGTTCGAAGCACATTAGCTAACGAATTGCTATGGAATTTACCCCAGCATTGCTATTTATGTGTAAATTTTTGGGTTTTATTTTGTACCATTAAATTAGTAGATATAAAATTAAAATATGTATAAAAGCTTTTTATGGAGCACACTATTTTGTAATAAAATTATTTTAAGTATGATTTCTCTTTTTATTATCCGTTCATTATGTCAGAGGAAATTTAGTTTAATTTTTAGTTATTGGTTACAAATTTTATATTTTTAAACCATATATATATGTATACACACACACAACAAAAAAAAAAAAGATTGCAGTAGAACTCTATTTCAGGAAATCATATTGCTGATCTGGGATAAGGCTATAAAGGTTTAAGATGTTTCAAACTCTTCCAGTTGAGAATTGATTCGAAAATTTTGGTGGGAAGTACTAAGTTGAATTAATAGTACGATAATTGGTGGATTAATTTTTTTTACTTCCCCCCTCCCCCATCCATTTCTACATTGAATGAGCTTGCTTTTAGCAAGATAGGTTGGAGTTGATTTCAAGGAGTTGCAAGCCAAGAATTAAGAACTGAGCGGGATACCGCTAGAACCGTACACCTAAAACTTTTTCAAGAGCAGAAATCGTACCAAATTAAAAGAAATTGCGATATAAATCGTAAATGAGGTGGAGAAGGAGGAATAGCTTCCGAATTGTCAGGAATGGTATTTATAATCAGAGAGAGAGGTATGACCGAAGTGTTCGACTTTGGCAAAAACTCCATAAAGGCTAGTGTGTGAATAAAAAGACGTGGAAGAAAAGTTGAAATTTGCATTTTTTTTTTTTTTTTTACAAAATGCCAGAAATAGCTTGAAAGGAAGCCAAAGGATCGTTTGTTACATTATATAAAGTTGTTTTAGTGCTATTTGTTAGATATATATCTAGCATGATACCGGGAAACAAGTAAAAACATACAAAATCTGGTATATATATATATATATATATATATATATATATATATATATATATATATATATATATATATATATATATATATATATATATATATATTATATATATATTATATATGATAAACCGTGGAATCATTATTTACAATTTTATAACTGCTAATGATGTTATAATTTCGAGGAATCGAACCCGGGCCCCAAAAGATGGAAGTCCGTTGTGTTGACCACTACTCCACTGATGGTGCAAAAGGAAATAATCCAGAACTTCTACTGACATTTCTCGCCTAGTGAAAAGTCCCTTCAATATTTCCCCGACCACAACTTGGGCGTAGCGTCAACATGGGCCAGGTTCTATTGAGTCGGGGAAATATTGAAGGGACTTTTCACTAGGCGAGAAATGTCAGTAGAAGTTCTGGATTATTTTCTTTTAACCATCAGTGGAGTAGTGGTCAACACAACGGGCTTCCATCTTTTGGGCCCGGGTTCGATTCCTCGAAATTATAACATCATTAGCAGTTATAAAATTATAAATAATGATTCCACGGTTTATCATAGTGGTTATCAAAATTATAACATTTGCACTGCGGTTTATACTCAGGATAGAACCTGGTCCATGTTGACGCTACGCCCAAGTTGTTGTCGGGGAAATATTGAAGGGACTTTTCACTAGGCGAGATATGTCAGTAGAAGTTCTGGATTATTTCTTTTGAACCATCAGTGGAGTAGTGGTCAACACAACGGACTTCCATCTTTTGGGGCCCGGGTTCGATTCCTCGAAATTATAACATCATTAGCAGTTATAAAATTATAAATAATGATTCCACGGTTTATCATAGTGGTTATCAAAATTATAACATTTGCACTGCGGTTTATACTCAGGATAGAACCTGGTCCATGTTGACGCTACGCCCAAGTTGTGGTCGGGGAAATATTGAAGGGACTTTTCACTAGGCGAGAAATGTCAGTAGAAGTTCTGGATTATTTCCTTTTGCACCATCAATGGAGTAGTGGTCAACACAACGGACTTCCATCTTTTGGGGCCCGGGTTCGATTCCTCGAAATTATAACATCATTAGCAGTTATAAAATTGTATATATATATATATATATATATATATATATATATATATATATATATATATATATATATATATATATATATATATATATATATATATATATATATATATATATATATATATATATATATATATATATATATATATAATATTTCTTCTAAAGATGTCATTTCTGTTCTCTCTAAGCATAAAACTAAGAATGCGTACAGTTCTGATATATCCTTCCTGTGGTTCTCAAAACTTGTGTTTCTGAGCTTGCACCCTGCCTTGGTAAACTATTTCGTATATGTCTTTCTTCTTCAACCTTCATTTCTTTGCTGAAAACGTGCGCTTATTCAGCCTGTACCGAAAAAGGGGGACCCTTCTTAACCCTCTAACTACCTTCCAATTTCTTTAACCTCCATTCTTTCTGAAGTTTTCGAATCTATCCTTAACAGGAAGATTTGGAAACATCGTTCTATAAATCACTGATACCTCTGATCGCCAGTATGGCTTTTGTAAAAAAAACGCTCTACTGGTGATCTTCTTTCCCTTCTCTCTGACTCTTGGTCCTCCGCTCTATGGCATTTCGGTGAATCTTTTGCTGTCACGCTGGACATATCGAAAGCTTTCGATAAAGTCTGGAACAAAGGTTTGAATTCCAAACTTTCCTCTTTCGGAATCTATCCTTCTCTCTGATTTCCTTTCTGGTCGTTATAACAGCTGTTTTAGACGGCCACCGTTCTTCCTTTAAATCTATTAATAGTGGTGTTCCTCAAGGATGTGTCCTATCCAAAACACTTTTTCTGCTTTTTATTAATGGCCTTCTCTCTGTTACTTCAACTCCTATCCACTCCTTTGCCTATGATTCCACCCTTCATTACTCTTTTCATTTGAAAGGCGTCCCTCCCAACAGCAGTTAATAGACCCAAGAAAAGTGGCCTTGAAGTAACTGACCTCTGATCTATCTCGCGTTTCAAATTGGGACAGAGAAAATATAATCGTTTTCAATGCCACCAAAATTCAATTTCTCCATCCCTCTACTCATCGCAACCTTCCACACAACTATTCGAAAACAAACAACTCAAAACTAATCTAACATGCACGCACATGGAAAACAACATAAATTTTGCTTGAATTTTATTTATAAAAGAGTAGAAAATATTTAAAATTTCTAGAAGTAATTTAAAAAAATAAAAATAACAAATATAGTTCATTCGATACTGAGGATAAAATATCGATATCTATATAAAATTTCATCGAAATTTTTCGATAATATCGTTAAAAAAATATCAATATCGATATATATCGGTACTCTTTTGGCATCCCTATTGGCAACACTTGTGAGGCCGCCAAAGTCCTGGATCAGCATAGACTATGTAAATCGGTTATGTGGACGCGGTATCTTCAGTTAGTTAGTTTAGTATATGGTTCAGTGTTTAGTACGGAAAGTGTTTTGTTTATAATAAAAAGTAATTTTTTTTTCAACTATATTTATTTGAATTTATAAATATAGACGTATTTTTTTTTAATTTCGTAAGCTTCATTTGTTAAAAGTTATCTTTTAACATGAGTGGTGTTTATGGTGGTGGTAAGTTATTTTTTTTTGTAGACCTATAAGTGCTCTAAACATTAACCAAAAAAGAGAATTAAAAGATCTTTGTCTTTCTGGTAAGGTAATACGTAGCCTTGGTAATTACGGAATACCGTGTATCCTGCTTTTAGAATATAAGAATAATAGAGACAGAGGGTTTATGGTCCTATTAAAATTGTCCAAGTAAAAAAAAAAAAAAAAAAAAAAAATTGTTTTGAGTGACTTTACTTATATTTAATTTTTCATCATGCAAATAATTAACCAGACTTCATAATTTATACATGTGGCAGAAAAATTATGCTAAATTATAAATGTCATAAGTTAATGCACTGAACCAAATCATTGATACCTAAAAGGATTGTTAAAAATACTTTTCAAGAATAAAATATACTGTGAAATTTGTTTTGGATAATAGTGATGCCTTTTTTTTTTTTTTTTTTTTTTTTTTTTTTTAATCAACCAAAAAGTAGGAAATGCTATAAATAAAAGACAAATAATAATGATTTTATTAAAGGATAAATATTATAGTGTAAAAAATATGAATAGTACCGATATAGCTATTCTTTAGAGATGTGGGCCCGAATTTTTTTTCCTACTCAGCCTAACTACGAAAATGAAATGATCTCAATTTTTTTTTTTTGGTGAATCGACGAATGACATGATTTTGTAAGAAAAAAAATTTTAAATTAATATATGCATTATGCTATTACAAGAGAAACTGTCCTTTGAAAGATCTTGAAGCTAAAAATGGAAGTTAATATATATATATATATATATATATATATATATATATATATATATATATATATATATATATATATATATATATATATATATATATATATATATATATATATATAAAGAGAGAGAAAAATATATGAAAATTTTCACCATCACTACCATTCACCAGTTGGGAGGTATAAATAATCATGTGCCATGCATTTACATTTTCATTACTGTACTGCAATATGTAAGTTAATCTTTTCTTGGAATATGCATATTATTATAATACAAGATGCAAATGCATGACACACGAATATTAGTCTACAAGGGGCTCTGCCCCTCTACCCATGAGTGGTGGTGATAAAAATTTTTACTTATATATATATATATATATATATATATATATATATATATATATATATATATATATATATATATATATATATATATATATATATATATATATATAATCTTTCAACAAAGAAGATTCTCAACTTCCTCATCTTCTCCTCATAACTTTAACTCTCAAAGCCAAAAATCATTCTTGTTGCTCTACATTTCGTTTTTTCCATTATATTTTTGTTTTTTCTTAAATGAAGGTCCCAAACTTGTACACAATAAAAGTCAGTTACATGACATAGCTGTTGTACAATTTTATAACATCCTTGTTCTTGTAAACAATATAGTGATTTTTTATACCTTACATCAAACTATATTCCTTACTTCCAAACACTGATTAATTAACCACTTTCAGATTATTGCTGATTATAACACCAAAATCTTTTTATTGGTCCATTGTGTACAAGTACACAGTAGTACTGTATACAGGTCTGTCAAGTTGTCATTTCATATACCATAGTTTTATTGTGTAATCACCAATCAGCAAAATATGTTATTAGCTTGATATAATATTAACATTTTATTGCTTAATCAGCTAATATTCATTATCTAATTCAATGTTTGCAGACAACCAGTAAACTAAATACCACCAGTATAATAATAGCACCCAAATTTGAGAAGTAAAAGTTGCTCTAATTTTATCATTGAGGTTTTTCCGTTTTTTCTCAGTATTACTGACAAACCATTTTCCAAAGTTTTTTTCTTGAGGAAAATTAAGGTGGTAAAAACTGCCTTTGTCAACTCTGCCTATAATAATACTTCAACAGAAATTTTTAGAAAAAATTCATCTCCCAAATTCTTTACTGTATTGCCAAAATTATGGATGCTAATAATAAGAATAGATTCATAGGTTGTGCTTTTAAATATAATGAATTTTCATGTCAAATGAAATGATCATCTTTTAGTAATTTTGTATTTATGGCAAAACTCTGCAATATACTGTTCTCTTATACAGTTAAATCAAAAGTTCACACCAAGTTTGCTATTTTGTAAATTTTTCTATTTTTATCACTGACAATTGAAAAACATTTCTCAACTTTTTATTTGACTTACAACATATGTGTATTACTGAATTGAGTGTCTTCCTTATATTTACCATAATTCAGATTCATCAATGTGTGAAAATATCATTGTATGATGAAGTAAATGTTGCGTCAAAGGATTCTTTTATGTATACCTGCTACTTTAATATACTCAAAATGCTGATTTACGTATGTTAGCAATAAATAATTGCAACTTATGGGAAGGAAATTTGAATGAATGTAGAGGTTTTTCTTCACCTATTGACTGTTTAGCCTCATATTCCTGATTCTTGATTAGTATGTATGAACATGGTAGATAAAAACAAATTGAATTGGCTAGACTTAACACTTGATTGTCCTTTATATGCAGTGATTTACCTTTTCTAGGAAACTCCAATCAAATGCATGTCATAACTGTTCATAAGAAATTATTCCGAAACATTTTTATTGATAGTCATGTTTTTTGTTGTTAGAGAAATATTACAGCAATGATATTTTAACAAGTCTGACCTTTATTAATTTATAAAATATTTTTTGCATGAATATTTGCTGAATATTTACATTTTGATTTTCTTAGGAAAATTAATTTAATTGATGTCTGTTCATAATATACATCTGTATATGAAGTTCAATAGAATTGTTGTACAAGTCTATTTAGTTGCACGTGCCATTGACCTTGGCATTGTCAGTTCTGTGCACATTAAACTTATAAAAGCAAATGCAAGAATATTATTAGCAAAATAAATAAAAAATGACATGAAAAAAAAGGTGCTAAGAAGTTTCAGGCACATATTACTACTTACTACTGAAATCATCCTTGGACTTAGCTAAATTTGATTGAATCAACTAAAACAGGATTAGTCCCAGATCAGAGTCCTAGTCTTAGTACATCACTAGTTATATGCATGGTATTTTTTGTATCTTCAGTTAGGCAGTATGTATGAGTAAAGTTGTAGCAGTTGTTTGCAAGGTAATTTTTAATATGTAACAAGGATTTATAATTATTTTTATTATTATTATTATTGCTATTACTACCACTACCATTATCATCATTATTGTTACTTTCAGATGAAGTTGGTGCTCTTGTTTTTGACCCAGGATGTTCATCTCTGAGAGTTGGGTATGCTGGGGAAGACAATCCAAAATTTGATATTCCTGCTCATGTAGGTGTTGTAGAAGATCCTGATACATCAGAAAAAAAATATTTTATAGATACAGTTCATCTCAATGTCCCTAGAAAGAGTTAGTATTATATATATATATATATATATATATATATATATATATATATATATATATATATATATATATATATATATATATATATATATATATATATATATATATATATATATATATATATATATATATATATATATATATATATATATATATATATATATATATATATATATATATATATATATATATATATATATATATATATATATATATATATATATATATATATATATATATATATATATATATATATATATATATATATATATATATATGAACCGACCGGGGCCCCGGCCCCGGCCAAACCCGGCCATTTTTACTGACCCCGGCCCCGGCCCCGGCCCCGGCTAAAAATCAGGGAAAACCGGGGTTGCCGGCCGGGGTTAAAATGGCAAATTATACAAAAAAAAATTTTTTTTTTTTAAATTTTCAGCAGATTCTGCTGAAACTTTCAGTGTATATACATTTTTTACCGGTAAGAAAAGTCCATTTCTAGCGTTTTTCCGAGTCTATTACGGTTAAAAGTTTTTTTTTTTTTTGTGGAAATTTTACCCTTTTTCAATAGAATGGCTGTGCCAAACCACTTTTTAGAATGAGCTGAAAGTTGGGCTTTTTATTCAAAATTATATGGGCTACAAAAGCCTCTAATAGACTTTTGTTCCCAGAGTTATAGAAAAAATGTTATAAGCCAAAAACTGACCAACTATAGGAAAAAATATTTTTTTGAACAAAAAATCCACCTTTTAAGACAAAATCTTTCTTAAAAAAATACAACTATAACATTTCCTATTTTTATAGTGTATAGAGGAGGGGTGGGGCTACAAATTCCTCTATGTACTTTATTCGATGAGATTCGTTGGTTTTGAGATATAGCCTTCAAAAAGGTGCATTTTTGGCCAAATTTCGAAAATTCCCAAAGTTTGACAGGCTATATCTCGCTTCAAACAAAGGGATTTAAAAATGCACTAAATAAAAATTGTTGCCCTGTTCCTCTTCTAAACAATATTCACAAATTAAAAAAATAGTAGGTAGCGTTTTTTTTAAATAATTTTTTCCTCCAGAAGGGTACGATTTTTGCAAATTTTTTTTTCAAGTGCTTATAACTTTTTTCTAGACGTGATATCAAAAATCTATTCCCACCAATGCAAGAAATTGGGGCAAAGGTATTCAGTTAAATTTTCAGCTCATGTGGACCAGTGGTTTGACCCAGTTATTCATTTTTTCAACTTTGGGTCCAAATAAGCTTCAAAACGTTATAGACTCAAAAAAATGCTCGAAATCAACTCAGAATTTCGTGAAAAAATTCACATACTTTGAAAATTTCAGCTCAATCAGTCAAATAATAAAAAAAAATTTCAAACAAAATATAAGAAAATTAAGATTTTTTTCTTTTCTGTTTCTTTTGACCGCTCCTTTTCCGCTAGTGAATGTTCATCTTTGTGTTTTGATTTTAGATACTCCTAAAAAGATTTGGTTGAAATTTTTTTTACTTGTAGCACCCGGAGGTTCTCTTCTAATTTTCTGACTGCAGATGTTACATTTAGCTATTTCGAGCCTATCCTAAAACATTGTAAAGTATTCATATACTGCAGAAGCTGATCTTTTAGCCATATTGACTGAAAGTATAAACAAAATAATAATTTTTAAATAATGCAGTTAAATGATACAAGTTTGATACATAGCAATAAAATAACAATGATATGTATAAATACAGGTTAAATTGATAATTTTATATCTTACATATTTTCAAACTTTACCTTTGGGTCTTACCTAGGTAAACGTGTTAAATCACTATTTTGAAGTAGAATAATTTTTTTTTTTAATTTTTGTACTTTTTTTAAACTTTAAATATACAAAACTGTAATTTTCTGATTTTTTTTTTAGAGAAAATGCATATAATCATTATTTAAGTGAATGTTGCCTATTCTACCCCTTCCTTACAATTAAATAAACCTTATATCTAATTTTCTTAACCTAAAATTTCAGTGCTTTTGACTTCTTTACAAATTTTAGGAAACCCCGGCCATAACCCCGGCCCCGGCCCCGGCCCCGGCCCCGGCCAAATTTGGGTGACCCCGGCCCCGGCCCCGGCCAAATTCCAGCCCCGGTCGGTTCCTATATATATATATATATATATATATATATATATATATATATATATATATATATATATATATATATATATATATATATATATATATATATATATATATATATATATATATATATATATATATATATATATATATATATATATATATATATATATATATATATATATATATATATATATATATATTTCAAATGTGTTGAGAAGGAGAGTTGTATGAAGTTTGATGACTGATAGAGCAGCTTAAATAGAACTGATTAGAACAAGACATTCTATAGAAGCTGGAACTAAATTTTTTCTAGTTCCTTACCCATCAATTTCGGATAGCTATCAAAGAAAAAGATTTAATACATTCATAATTATATTGCAAGTTGTGATTTGTAGAAATTGGTCTAAATATAATTTTTTTTTTTTTTTTTTTTTTAAATTTTAATATAAATTTCCAATATTAGTGATGTTCTGTACTTTATGTATTATATGATACTACTCGCTTAAATTTTTTTTGTCATTTTCTAATGGTGGTTTTCTTCTCTCCAGATTGTGAAGTTGTGAATTACATGAAAGATGGTATGATAGAGGATTGGACTGTTTTTGAAAAAGTTTTAGATTATGCTTATGAAAAATGCATTAAAAGTGAATCTCAGTACCACCCAATTGTATTTTCTGAGGCATCGGTTAGTATATATATATATATATATATATATATATATATATATATATATATATATATATATATATATATATATATATATATATATATATTATATAAAACTTCAGTAGCGGCTCCATAGCTCAGTCAATTGAGCACTCGCCTAGCAAGCGAGAGGTCCAGGGTTTTGGGATCTGGTCAGAGTAGAGAAATTCAGGCAGTTCTCTCTTTCTCTTAGTCCCGCCCACTTATGCGTAATAAGTACACTAGCTGAATGTTTGCTGCAGATGGAATCAAAATCGACATCTGTGATAGGCCTGGCCAGCCAGCGGATGTTTGCTGTTGGCCCATGAAACCCTTGGTTCATCCTTGAATAAACCTACTGACAGGGCTAATAACCCTTCCTGGGAGTGGATATATATATATATATAAAATAATAATAATCACCAACCAACAGGTAGGACAGGTCCTGTCAGTTGGAACCCTTCGAGGAAGGCCCACAGGGTAGCAAGGGCCTAACGGCTACACCGCTAGCTGGCCAGACCTATCGCGGATACCGGATTATTACCCGCCAGTGACGAGCATTTCACTAGCTTACTCATTAACGGCTGAGTGAGCCAGAGCTAGCGTAAATGGGAATGACTCAAATTCCCACGTACATATATATATATATATATATATATATATATATATATATATATATATATATATATATATATATATATATATATATATATATATATATATATATATATATATATATATATATATATATATATAGCCAGTGAACTTGCCTTCTGTTTCTCTACTATTTCTCTATTTGAATACCTGATGGTCTTAAAGATGAGCTCAACATTCTAGGCCTTTTAACTTCAAATCTTTCTCCTTATACTGTTAAATTATGGCCACCTCTGCATTCCTCGAGTAACCTTCTTATCTCTGTATCCTCTTCTATCTCTTCAAATCTTCCGCAGGAAAGACCCCAACTTTTAGAGAAAAAACATATGTGGCTCTTTGGTGCAACAAATTGGTCAGACTTGCAGTTATATTTCTATGATTTCCCATGAAATAATTATTGCTTCCTTGCAATAGGTTCCACAGAAATTATTATAATCTTCAAACTCCAGAAATTTATGCAACTTATATTTCATTCTGGAATCATGCAAAATCTATACTTCATAGAACTTAAATGTCATTTCCCCATCGAATATATAATATTTCTGGTTCCTCTTCCTCATGCCCTTTCTGGCAATTTCTAAAAATGTCAACTCAAACTGTTTCTTCCTCTTTCCCTCCTCTAGTTTCTTATGACGGCACAAGTACACTTTTGTCTTCTGCTAAAGCTGAACTCCTCACTCAAACCTTTGCTTCTAATTCCACTTTAGATTGTTCCATAGGTATTCCAACCCCCTCCACCTCATTTATACCTAACATTGTATTTCTAAAGATGTTATTTCTGCTCTCTCTGAGCTTAATACTAAGAAGGCTTACAATCTCAAATATATCCTTGCAGTGTTTCTCAAAACTTGTGCTTGAGCTTGCACCCTGCCTTAATAAACTATTTCGTCCCTGCCTTTCTATTTCGATCTTCCCATCTTGCTGAAAACGTGCACTCATTCAGTCTTTTGTCCTATATATTTAACCTCTGTTTTTCTAAAGTTTTGAATTTTTCATTAACAGAAAGATTTGGAACCTTATAAATTCTTCCAATCTTATCTTTGATCTCCAGTATGGCTTTCGTAAAGAACCCTCTACGCCTGAACTTCTTTCCCTTCTCTTTGACTCTTGGTCTTCCGCTCTTCGGTATTTCAGTGAATCTTTCACAGTGCCGCTAGACATATTGAAAATCTTCGATAGAATTAGTCACAGTTTTAATTTCAAAGCTGCCTTCTTTTGGAATATACCCTTTTATTTTTATTCCAGGCGTTTTATTGCAGTTGTTGTAGACAGTCACCATTCATCCTTTAAATCTGTTAATAGTGGTGTACCTCAGGGATCTGTCTTATCCCCTGCACTTTTTCTACTTTTCATTAATGACTTCTATTTTTTCATCCCCAATTCACTCCTATGCCGATGACTCCGTCCGTCATTACTCTTTCATTTTGAAAGACTGTACTCTCAACAGTAGTAATAGGAGGATGGCATTGGAACATATATCCTCTAATCTTTCTCGTATTTCAAATTGGGGCAGAGAAAGCATGGTAGTTTTTGAATCCTCAAAAACTCATTTCCTTTATATCTCTACTCAACACAACCTTCCACACAACTAAAACATCATCGTCGAAAAATCGCAACTGAAACCCTTGTCTGTCCTTAATATTCTCAGTGTTTATTTTTCTCGTGATCTTTCTTGGAAAGATGATATTACTTCTCTTTCTAAACAAACTTTTAAGAGGTTGTGTGTTTTGAGGTGCCTTCAAAATTTCTTTACTCCCATCAAAATTGTTTGCTCTCTTTAGGTGTGTAGTCGCCCCTATATGGAATATGCCTCGCACATTTGAGGTGGTTTCACTCATTTACAGCTCCTGGAAAAATTTGGGGTATAGGGTTTTTCGTCTTACGATCTTTTTAGCTCTCAAAAACTCTCCAGTTTCTTAAGACCCATCAAATCATTGCGTCATTTCTTAATACTATCGCAATTCCAACGAGCATTGCTCTTCTGAACTCTCTTGTCGCATGCCTCCATCATTGGGAAGGACTCATGTGACACACCTTTTCTACACAGTCTCATCCTTTCTCTGTCCAACTTAAGACTTAACTGCTATGATCATTCCTTCATGTATCACTGGTAAAGTCTGGAAGACATTCCCTTAATATACTTTTTCAACTTCCTTTGACTTGCACACCTTCAAACGCTGTTCATCGGGACTTGTCGGCTTTTAATTTAATTTGAACCTCCATAGGATCTTTCAACTCTGGAATAAATTGGTAGCCCTTTGGTCTTTACCCATCGGATATATATATATATATATATATATATATATATATATATATATATATATATATATATATATATATATATATATATATATATATATATATATATATATATATATATATATATATATATATATATATATATATATATATATATATATATATATATATATATATATATATATATATATATATATATATATATATATATATTATTTTCTTTATAGTGGAATGGTCGTGGAAAGCGAGAAAGATTATGTGAATTAGTTTTTGAAAAATATCAGGTAAGTTTTTATTTGTTTTTGTTTATATTATTTACTTTTCATCATGTACCGTTATAATCATGAAACGAGATAATTTTTATTTATTTTTTTATTTATTTTATTTTTTATTTTTTTTTGTTTACTTTTAGGTTCCCGCATTTTTTTTAGTAAAATCTGCAGTGTTATCAGCTTTTGCTAATGGAAGATCAACAGGTTTAGTTTTAGATTCTGGAGCAACCCACACATCTGCGGTACCTGTTCATGACGGCTATGTTCTCCAGCATGCAATTATAAAGTCGCCCCTAGGGGGGGATTTTCTTGTAAATCAGGTAACTTATTTAGTTTTATATATTGTAATTTAATGTTTTATTTTAATCAGTTGCCCTATGTGTTTACATCAGTTAGAAGTTGCTCTCTATATGTAAATGTGCAAAGTCAAGTTTATGATTATTTTAATAACTTTATTGGAAAAAGTTTTGGAAGTTATAGGCTGACTTCCAATCGTAGGTTATTTAATGACTTAAAAAAAAAAGAATTCTATTTTAACCTCCTTTGTGGGTTTGTTCTCTCTTTGTTTTATGTTATTCAAGCAGGTTAGCAGGATTTAGGAAAATATTTATGTATTGAAGGTTATTGAATTTAAATTTTTTTATTTTTTATTTTCTGATTTTTTTTGGTTTTTTTTTTAGGCCTTAAATTTTTTGAAAGAAACAGATCTTGAAATAACTCCTCCTTATATGATAGCTGATAAAACGGCAGTCAAAGAAGGGGATAAAGCAAAATGGACGAAGAAGAGCAATTTACCCGAACCTACACAGTCTTGGTTAACTTATCAGCAAAAAGAAGTTGTTAAAGATTTTACTAATACAATGCTTCATTGTTCAGAAACTCCCTACGATTTTGAAACAATTGTTAATATTCCAACGGAGCCATACGAATTTCCTAATGGATATAATAATGTAAGAATTTTAGTATTTATTGTAATGGACTCGCTACTTTTAAAAATAATTGGGATACTTTGGTGTAAAAATATATGCGAATTATTTATTTTTTAATTATATTTATATTATTATTTATTTATTTTATTTTTTACAGGAGTTTGGTATTGAAAGGTACAAAATAACAGAAGCTCTTTTTGATCCAAGCTATATAAAGGGTGTTAGTTCGACCATGCTCGGAATGTCTCATGTTGTATCGACAAGTATAGGTTTATGCGATATTGATTTAAGACCAAGTTTATATTCCGGTGTTGTTGTCACTGGTGGGAATACTTTGTTAACCGGATTTATAGAACGGTTGAATAGAGATTTATCTTCACGTACTCCGCCCAATATGAAGTTTAAATTAATTGCTGCGAGTGAATCTGCAGCGAGGCGTTTTGGGGCGTGGAATGGAGGGTCTATATTGGCATCTCTCGGGTCTTTCCAACAAATGTGGATTAGTAAACAAGAGTATGAAGAAGCAGGAAAATCACAAATTGATAGGAAATGTCCTTAATATATATTTTTTGTATCAAATTCTCAGTATTTAAGACGTAGTTTTATAGTGTTCTTTTTTTAATTTTACAAAAGTCATTTTAGAATAATTGATATACGTTTTTATTAATTTAATTTTTCACAAAATTAAGATCAAAAATATCAGTTGAATTAAACAATTGATGATTATTATTTTTTAATTCCTTTATTAGCTTCTACAGTAAATTGAATTGTTTTAACCTTTTTTTTTTTTATTTTTTTTATTATTTTATATATATATATATATATATATATATATATATATATATATATATATTATATATATATATATATATATTATATATATATATATATATATATATATATATATATATATATATTATATATATCTATATATATCTATCTCTCTATCTCTCTCTCTCTCTCTCTCTCTCTCTCTCTCTCTCTCTCTCTCTCTCTCTCTCTCTCTCTCTCTCTCTCTCTCTCTCTCTCTCTCTCTCTCTCTCTCTCTCTCTCTCTCTCTCTTCTCTCTCTCTCTCTCTCTCTCTCTCTCTCTCTCTCTTCTCTCTCTCTCTCTCTCTCTCTCTCTCTCTCTCTCTCTCTCTCTCTCTTCTCTCTCTCTCTCTCTCTCTCTCTCTCTCTCTCTCTCTCTCTCTCTCTCTCTCTCTCTCTCTCTCTCTCTCTCTCTCTCTCTCTCTCTCTCTCTCTCTCTCTCGTCTCTCTCTCTCTCTCTCTCTCTCTCTCTCTCTCTCTCTCTCTCTCTCTCTCTCTCAAAAAAGAAAAAAAAATCGTTTTCAAATTTCCTATCAAGTTTTAAGGAAACTTTTTTTTTTTCTTATTTTTTATTTAGTGCTATGAATCTAAGGATAACAGACGTATAAAATAATTTCTAGTAATATTTGAATAGTATCGTATATCTTTTTCAAAAGTTTCATAATGTAGAATATATATTTAATATCTAGTGTGTGTGTGTGCATTTTGAAAACCGTTTCACCTCTTAGAAAGAAAGAAAAAAAAAAGATTTGTCTTGCTCTATTGTCGTTGTTTTTTTCTTCGTATATCGAAATTACAAAGACTAATTGGTCTGAAATAATTTGTTTTGGTTAATTAAGTAGCGGAAAAGTTTTTGTAAACTAAAAACACCAAAAAAAATTTAGTAGTAATTACCACGAATTAACAACACATCATACTACTATAATGGCGTAATATCATTTGGATTTGCACTGTCAGGCTGCTGGATCAGTGTCGGAAGGAATATTATGAAATTTAATAGCTACTTGGGAGCGAAATAAAATATATATATTTTTTTTTTTTAATGAAACAATGAAGACGAAATAGCAAGTAAATTATTCATATTAAATAAATTAAAAAAAAAAAACAATTTTATAATATATATATATATATATATATATATATATATATATATATATATATATATATATATATATATATATATATATTATATATATATATATATTATATATATATATATATATATATATATATATATATATATATATATATATAATCAGGGCAAACCAAATGATAATACGCCATTAAAGTAGTACGATGTTTTGTTAAATTATTTTAATTATTACTCTGTTAATATTTTTTTAGTTTACAAAATCATTTTCCGCGAGATCAGTTAATCTAGAAAAAAAAAAATTTCAAAAGAATTCGTCTTCATAATTGATGTATTTCTAGTCGAAATTTGAATCTTTTTATTTACCCCTTCCCAAGTCCTAGTTTCTGCTTAATTTATATTAATGACAATTTTACGTTATGAAATTCGTGAATAAAATGGATTATTTGCTACTAGCTTCTTTTAACTCGATTAAAAATAATAATAAAAATTTTTTTGGCTCTGGCTAGATCCAAAAACTTAATATTTCAGTTCAGTTTCCAAACTTGGTCTTTGTGTGTTGAATAAACTAGTTGGGAAATCCTTGCCTGTATAATGGTCCGACTTTAATGTTATTGTTCAGTTATTAAATGTATTCAAAGTATTTAAGTAATTTTCTATTTGAAGGAAAAAAAATTTGAAATATGTATTTGATTTTTATTTTTTTATTTTTTTATTTTTTTTTTTAGTCGATCATACTTTTAAAATCAACATTTTTTGTCCATTTTTACTAGGATATTCAAAATTTTTTTTTTTTTTCTTTATACCATTCAAGCAAAGGCTTTAGTATGCAAATTCTAAGTTTTATATGATTAAGATAAAACCAACCGAGAAGTAAAGTAGGTTTGATTAATCATAATCATTCTTGGTAGACAGATTCAAATTTAATCGACTTGATTTTTAGGTGGTAAAACTAATAAAAAGTTTCTAAATTTAAAGACTGACGTTTTTCACTACTGTAAAATTGAAAAAAGAAAAGAAAAAAACCATACTCAAAATGGAAGGATCATGTTCAAATTTCTTAAAAGTACTAACCAGTTTCCCGTTGCAGCGATAAAACTTGGCCTAGTCATTATGGCTATGAACATGTTTTACATTAACTTTGTCTTACATTTGCTACCTTCTCCATTTCCAGTTTTATATCAAATTAAAGAAAGCTACGAACCATACATAAACTTTCTTCATTTTTTCAGAGTAAAAAAAACATTTTTAAGAGTCAACATTTTATTTGTTAAAAAATGCTATAAAAGTCAAAAAAAAGAAAATGAGAAAATTTTACAATTCCTATTAAGAGTTTTTAAAATAAAATTTAATAAAAAAAAAAAAAAAAAAAAAAAAAAAAAAAAAAAAAAAAAAAAAAAAAAAAAAAAAAAAAAAAAAAAAAAAAAAAAAAAAAAAAAAAAAAAAAAAAAAAAAAAAAAAAAAATAATAATAAATAATAAATAAATATTTTGTTAAAGCACATAAAAAATATTCTTATTACTGCAAATAAAAATGACCATCATCAGCAAATATGCTGAACTTTAAAAATAACTTGTAAGTTTCCACTTAAAGGGTCAATCTAAGCTTTCTATTCTCAATTCTTCTAGTTGAAGTCTCACACACACACACAAGCCATCATAAACCACTAATAAATATTCTCAAAAGTATCTTAAGCATAGAGTTATCATCCACTAAAAACTCAAAATCCTTTTTTCATACCTTATACCATATTTCCTTTCGATATATATATATATATATATATATATATATATATATAATATATATATATATATATATATATATATATATATATATATATATATTATATATATATATATATATATATATATATATCAGCACTCATATCATCCAGTACAAGTAGCTTTCTCAGTGTTTTACTTACAACCATATTTTCACAACCATTCAAAAAATCCCCAAAATTTTAAAAAAAAATAAAAAAGCGTTTTAAAAAGCTATAACTTCCATCTATATTAATAATAATAAACCTGTATACTATATATATATATATATTATATATATATATATATATATATATATATATATATATATTATATATAAAAAAAAAAAAAAAAAAAAAAAAAAAAATATATAATATAAAATATATATATATAATATATATATTAATTATTATTATTTTTATTTTTTTTTTTTTTTATTTTTATATTTAATATTTATAATAAAATAAAATTAAATTAATAATATATCAATAAATCTCATATAAAATATCTATATATCAAATTATATATATATATATATATATATATATATATATATATATATATATATATATATATATATATATATATATATATATATATTATATATATATATATATTAAATTTTAAAAAAATATATAAAAAAAAAAAAAAAAAAAATAATAATAAATAATATATATATATATATATATATATATATATATATATATATATATATATATATATATATATATATATATATATATATATATATATATATATATATATATATATATATATATATATATATATAATGAGAATGACTTTAATAGTTACCAAAAAATCATTGTAATTCAACGATTATGGTAACTTATCCTTTATTATAGATTACCACAGCAATTTCGGTTGGGTAAATTATTGACTAGCGAAGGATTAACAGAAATTGGTGGTGACACCGCTATGGCGTGAGTCACACCACTACTACTTGGAGTGACTTGATTCCCATGAGTACCGAGTGAGATCTGACTAAGGGGCATGGAATTTACATGGGTATTTAAGGGCAATTGATTGATGTGTTGAACACTGTTTATTGGGAATTGATGCGAATGGTGGTTAAAAGGTATTCCCATCGACCCTGGCATTGGTACTACAGTATGGACATGCTGAATTGGAGGGGAAGGTGGTGAATGCAATGGCGGGGGTGGTGGTCTCTGTAATGCCTGTATAGTAAGAGGAGTATTATTCACTCTATAAAATGTTTCGTAAGTCCAAGGAGGATCTTCGGATTCACGACCTACTCTAGAACCCCTTGATAAGTGACTACAAGTGGTAATGTTTGAAGAATTAACAGAACTAGCTGTTGTCTCCGATAAATAATCTTCCGCTCTTCTATTTTCTTCCCTGGCAGTTGTTGATTTCCTTAAGGTTCTTACAGCCCAAATAATAAGAATTAAGATAACCACAGCACCCACTCCTAGACAAGCTGCCCATGTCATAAGTTGTGAAGATGTTCCGCCTTGTGGAGTTTGCGGTTGCGTAGCATCTTTACGGGAATTTGACAAGGATACGTGATTGTAAGAGGCTTCGTTTTTCCATGGGGGTAATTCAGAGTATGAGACTGTAGATGTTGATGGTCTCTCAGGAATTAAATGTTTCTGTGAATCCCGTAATATTGCATCTCTGTCTTCTTTCCCAACAGTAAAATCAGGATTGTAATCCTTTCGTCTAATGATTGGGGGATAGCCAACAGTCGAGAAAGCAAAAACAGTTGTTGTTGTAGTAGTACTTCGAACTGTAGAGGTTAAATTCCTTTTTGGTGCAGGTGTTGACGTTGCAGAGGCACTTGGTTCTGGGGAACCAAAACTGATAGTTTTAGGCATGCTTCTTAGGACTGAATTTCCATGCTGATCTAACAGTTCTACCTACAAATAAAATACCATAATTTATTATTATTATTTCATTATTATTAGTAGTAAACATTTTAATGATAATTATACAAAAATTAATCTAGGAGAGAGATAATAACTGTAACAAAACATGGAGGAAGAAGGAAACTTTTTTAAAATAAGAGTTAAAATTATCTTTTAAAAAGATAATCGTAATAAACAATTAGTAAGAATAAAATACTTTTGTTTCATTTAAGATAACCCGTAAATAAATATGTAGCAAAAAATAAAGTACTTTTATTTATTAA
>SEYY01000708.1:69594-72094 GCA_009176605.1 Armadillidium nasatum
GAAACTCTCTACCCGTACCCTTAAATGTCTTGGTGATGAACCAAACATATTTGATCTTTTCTTTAACCTTTTATCTTTCTCCTTATACTGTCAAACTCTTTCCTCCTTTGGGTTCAATCGATCATCTTCTCACTCTGGATCTTGTTCTGTCTCTTCAGGTCTTCCGTAAGAACCGTACACGTCTTCGGTGAGAAGATGTTTTTGGCACTTCGGTGCTGCTAACTGGTCTGACTTGCGGTTGTACTTTTCTGATTTCCCATTAAATAATTACCGTTTCCGTGAGTGGGGTCTTTCTTAATTTCAGAGCACATAACCTAGGTGATTCTCTCCACCATGGAGGGGTACATTCCATATTCTTTCCCTTCAACTTAACCTAATAAACCTTGATTTAGCTTTACTTGTTCTCGTACATATTATTTGCTTAGTATAGCAAATGCAGGGAAGCTGCCTTCAGAGATTACCGTCGTCTTCAAACTCCTAAAACTCATGCAACTTATATTTCATCCCTGAATCGTGCAAAATCTATTCTCTGCAACACCAAAAACTCATTTCTTCGTCAAAAATGAAATAATCCTTCTAGTTTCCTCCTCCTCACGTTCTTTCTGGCATTTTCCACAAAAAAAAAAAAAATTAATTCTAACTTTGCTCCTCTAGTATCTTCTGACGGCACAACTGCCGGTTTGCCTTATACTAAAACTTTCGCCTCTAATTCCACCTTTGCTGATTCCGGATCTATAACTCCTCCTTCAACCCCTCCAACTCATTTATTCCTAATATTATAATTTATTCTAAAGATGTAATTTTTGCTCTCTCTTAACACTAAGGAGTAGTACGGTCAGGATAGTAACCCTCCTGTGGGTGATAGTAACCCTCCTGTGGGTTTTAAAACTTGTGCTTATGAGCTTGCCCTCTGCCTTGGTAAACTATTTCGCCTCTGTCTCTGTACTTCGATTTTCCCTTCTTGTTGGAAACGTGCGCTCATGCAGCCTGTAACAAAGAGGGGGACCCCTCTTAACCCTCTAACTGCCGTCCCATTTCTTTAACCCTCCATTCTTTCTAAAGGTTTCCAATCTAACAGGAAGACTTGGAAATATCTCATTGCTTCTAATCTTATCTCTGATCGCAAGTATGGCTTTCGTAAGAAACGTTCTACTAGTGATCTTCTTTCCCTTCCCTCCGACTCTTGGTTCTCCGCTTTTCGGCATTCCGGTGTATCTTTTGATGTGGCGCTGGACATATCGGAAATTTCCGATAGAGTCTGGCACAAAGCTTTGATTTCAAAACTACCCTATTTCGGAATCTACTATTCTCTCTGTAGTCTTCTCTCCGATTTCCTTTCCGGTCGTTCTATAGCAGCTGTTGTAGATGGCCACCATTCTTCTTTTAAATCTATTAATAGTGATATTCCTCAAGTGTCTGTCCTATCCCCAAAACTTTTTCTAATTTTCATTAATGATCTTCTGTTACTTCATTTCCTATCTAATCCTATGCCAATGACTCCACAATTCATTAATCCTTTCAATTTGAAAGAGGTCCTTCTCAAAAGCAGTTAATTGGCGCAAGTAGGGTAACCTTGAAGCAACTAACCTCTCATCTTTCTCAAATTTCAAATTGTTGCAGAGAAAACATGGTCGTTTTCAATGCCTCAAAATCTCAATTCCTCCATCTCTCTACTCGACACAACCTTCCACGCAACTCGGACATTTTCTTCGAAAACACTTAACTCAAACCTTCATCTGTCCTTAATATTATCGGTGTTTCTTTTTCTCGTAATCCTTCTTGGAAAGATCAAATTACTCCTTTTCCTAAACAAGCATCTAAGAGGTTGGGTGTTCTGAGGCGCCTTCAGAAATTTTTCATTCCAAATCAGTTGCTTACTCTTTATAGGGGTGTTGTTCGCCCATGTATGGGGTGGTTCCACTCATACAGCTCTCCTTGAAAAGGTGGAGTCTAGGGCTTTTCGTCTAAACTCTTCGATTCTTACTAATTCTCTCCAGTCTCTTTCTGCTCGTGGAATTGTTGCGTCAGTCTCTCTGTATTATCGCTATTACAATGGACACTGCTCTTCTGAACTCCGTCGATTACCTCCTCTATTTAGAATAGGCTCTTGCGACACGCCTGTCTACACAGTCTCATCCTTTTTCTGTCCAACTCTGCTCAATCTGTCATCTACATGTAATCTACTGGTAAAATCTGGAAGAACACTCCCTTTATCTGTTTTCCCAACATCCTTTGACTTACCTTCAAACGCTGTGTATCAGGACATGTCGGTCTATAACTTCACCAGATTTCCTCGATTTTTTCCTTAACCCCGGTTAAAATTTTAGCAGGTCTCTGGTCTTTGCTCATCGCCAGAGCTATATATATATATATATATATATATATATATATATATATATATATATATATATATATATATATATATATATATATATATATATATATATATATATATATATATATATATATATATATTTAATTTTCTTTTCTTTTATATTAA
>SEYY01000708.1:77094-85744 GCA_009176605.1 Armadillidium nasatum
TGCTACGAGGACGCCGTTAAGGCGGAGGTATGCGAGTGGATAGTTCCCTCGAGCATTTGCCGCTGTAGTACCTATAGAAAAGAGACAAGGCACCAACGTCACGTTTCAGAGATAAATAGTCAAGTGAATTTATAAGAGCCGAACAGTTTATAAGTCTTATAGCCTTTGACTCAACCCTTTCCAAAAGACGGGTGAAACCTGAGTCACCCCAGATATGAGAACAGTACTCCATACAAAGGCGGATGAGTTCCTTATATAATTGGAGTAATTGCGAAGAAATAAACTATCGCAGCCTAAACAGAACTCCCAGTTTTCAAATAATATATATATATATATATATTATATATATATATATATATATATATATATATATATATATATATATATATATATATATATATATATATATTATATATATATATATAATTATATATATATATATCAACCCTTCATTCATCTACTCATTTCAAATCTGCTCCTTCCTTTGCACCTAGAGTTGCTTCTCGTCTTCATCTTTCCGATTCCATTCTTGCAGATCTGGATAGAATTTCCCAGTGGGGTCGTCTCAACCTTGTGAAATTCAACTCTTTAAAAACTCAACTTCTAGAGATCTCCCTCTCAAAGACACCTTCTAACTTTTCTATTTCTTTCGATGGTTCTCCCATCTCTCTTGTTGACAATATAATCATCCTTGGCCTTCACATAAACAAAAAAAAAAAATGTCTTGGAAACCTCATATCACAATGGTTGCTAGGGCGGCTTCAAAGAAGCTGGGAGTTCTGTTTAGACTGCGAGAATTTTTTCTTCCTCGCAGTTACTCCAATTATACAAGGGTCTTATCCACCCTTGTATGGAGTTCTGCTCTCATATCTGGGGTAGCTCAGGTTTCACCCTCTTTTGGGGTTGAGTCAAAGCTAAAAGACTTATAAACTGTTCCTCTCTTTCTAATTCTCTTGACTCTTTATCTTTGCGACATGACGTTGGTGCGCTATCTCTTTTCTATAGGTACTAAGCAGGTGCTCGAGGGAATTACCTCTCGCATTCCTCCACCTTTGCGTCGTCCTCGTTGCACAAGGGGTGCCCTGCTTTCGCACCAATTTTTTGTGGAATAGGGAAACCCCAGGCTAACTCGTTGTGGTGCCTCCTTCCTTTCCAGCCACCTCTATTCTGTGGAACTCTTCTACCATCATCTATTTATCATCCTGCATTTAATCTTCCACTATTCAAAACTTATGTCTACGCCCACCTGACTGTTGTGCGTTAGGTGTGTATGTAATGAGTTTTCTCCCTTTATGTGTGCCACCTCCTTTAAAAGGCCTCTGCCCGTGAGTGATGCGTTTCTGTAAATATATATATATATATATATATATATATATATATATATATATATATATATATATATATATATATATTATATATATATATATATATATATATATATATATATATATATTAAACAGTTAAATAAATCTAAAAATAATTATAAATATAGAGACCTCCCACCCTTACACCCCATCACCGTGTACACCTGCTTGCCTCTGTGGATTATGAATGTCTGGGTTTGTATACGCGCCGCTCGTATACCTATACACAACAATCGTATTATTCATTCCCAATAGAAACAACTCTTTATTTCGAGAGAGAAACTTATCAGCAAAAACACTTCCGGAAGGAAGCACAAGTAGGGGAGAACCCAAAGACGGGCCAAACCGGTATATATATATATAATATATATATATATATATATATATATATATATATATATATATATATATATATATATATATATATATATATATATATATATATATATATATATATATATATATATATATATATATATATTTAATAGGGGGAAAGGGAGCTTGGGTTTGAGGTGAGAGCGGGAGAGGGAGAGAAGAGCCAAAAGAGTGGTTATTTAAAGTTTAAAAAATTTTAAATAAATTAAGAAAATAATAAATAAAAATATTATAATAAGTTATTATTATTGGTTATTTTAATTAATATATTTAATTAATTATATTTAAATTATTATTATATTATATTTAATTTATATATATTATATATATATATATATATATATATATATATATATTATATATATATATATATATATATATATATATATATATATATATATATATATATATATATATATATATATATATATATATATATATATATATATAATTGCTCTAGGTTATAGACAGTGCACATTTTATTTTTTAGTTAGTACAAATAAAAATAATAAAAATAAAAATAAAAATAATAATAATAATAATAATAATAATAATAATAAAAAAAAATAAATTAACCACAATGAGAGAGAGAGAGAGAGAGAGAGAGAGAGAGAGAGAGAGAGAGAGAGAGAGAGAGAGAGAGAGAGAGAGAGAGAGAGAGAGAGAGAGAGAGAGAGAGAGAGAGAGAGAGAGAGAGAGAGAGAGAGAGAGAGAGAGAGAGAGAGAGAGAGAGAGAGAGAGAGAGAACACACCTGAGGTCTCTAATATTAGTGCTGTCCGATATGGACACATTTTAATGCTCCTACCTCCCCCCCCCCACCCACACCCCAATCTCTCACTGTCTCTCGGACAAACACCGGAGTGATACTATCCAAACAAAGAAGCATTAACGATATATTATTATTGTTTAAGTATAAAAAAAGAAGAAAAAAAGTTACCAACATCCAATGATACACTGCAAAAATTGTCCTAACGAATCGTTGGGACAAGTGGCGAAAAATGTCACAACAAATTTTTTTTCAGTTATTTTCTTATTGGAAAATAAATCGGTGAAGCTACTTTCTTATGATTAATTTTCTTGAAAAATTTTATGACACTTGTCCCAACGATTCGTTAGGACAATTTTTGCAGTGTAAATTTTTGGTAACTTTTTTTTTTTTTTTTTTACAAGCTGACTAAAATGAAATAATTTTAATTTTTGTATTATTAAATTTTTTTTTTTAAGCAACTAAATAAGAATGCATATATATATATATATATATATATATATATATATATATATATATATATATATATATATATATATATATTATATATATATATATATATATATATATATATATATATATATATATATATATATATATATATATATATAACAAAAGAATTCAATACACTAAAGAAAATTAATTATTATTATTTTTGAACGCAATAAATCAAGATTTTTTTCTTCTATTAAAAAAAAAAAAAAAATTATACTTAAGACTTGATTTATATTACTTAATTAAAAAGAAAAATAATAATAATAAAATACCCTTAACTTTTTTTAATTTTTTTTTTTTTTTTTTTTTAAATTCAAATTGTAAATCAAACCCCGGACCTCTTCATGCGGGTACATTTCATATGCAGATATCCAAATTAATACATACATACATATTATATATATAAGCATATACATATATATATATATATATATATATAATATATATATATATATATATATATATATATATATATATATATATATATATATATATATATATATATATATATATATATATATATATATATATATATATATATATATATATATATATATATATATATATATAATATTTTTATATTAAGCAGTATTCTAAAAAAAAAAATAAATAAATAAATAAATAGAAAAAAATAAAGCATAGTTAAACATAATCCTCAAAACAAAACAAAACAAAAACAACACACACACACACACATACACACACACACACACAAACATACTCACACTTTACTTACATCAAACAAAAAATTAATTAAATTGTCACAGATATAATTGAACCCCATAAACAAGCAAAATGGCGAAGCGAAGTCCCGCTCGGTCCGGCCCGTCCGGCCCGTCTGCAACGCCACACGATCCAAGTCCAAAAGAGTTTGACGCTTGTTTTAAAAAGTAGGATCCACGCTGGGCTACTAACCCTGCCCATTCCGTGGGCCATAAAATTATGATTGAAGCCCTCTTCTTGTTATCTAAGCATGCCCTGCCTGGCACCTCTCTCTCTTTTTCTCTCTCTATCTCTCTCTCTATCTCTCTCTCTCTCTCTCTCTCTCTTCTCTTTCTTTCTCTCTCTCTCTCTCTCTCTCTATCCCTCTCTTTCTTTCTCTCTCTTTCTCTCTCGTTCCCTGTCTCTCTCTCTATCTATCAATCTCTCTCTCTCTCTCGGTCTCTTCTCTCTCTCTCTCTCTATTTTCTCTCTCTTTCCTACTCTTTCTCTCTCTCTATTTCTCACTCTCGTTTCTCTCTCTCTCTCTCTCTCTCATGCCCACTATTAATGGACGCTTTGTTTCTACTTCACCGATTTATCACAGGAGGCTAATAATTCATTCATGCCCCGCTCTTGGTTTTTAATTCCTCTTATGCGCTTTCCATTAATTAAAATAATAATAATAATCATTATAATAAAAAGTATTAAAAATAATTTAATAATAATAATAATATAATTGTAATAAAAAGTATTAAAAAAAAAAAAAATAATAATAAAAAAAAAAAAAATAAAATAAAAAAAATAAAAAAAAAATAATTAATAATAATAAATAATAATATAATGATATTAAAAAATAATAATAAATTAAGGCCTATACATTACAGGCTAACCTAATATATATATATATATATATATATATATATATATATATATATATATATATATATATATATATATATATATATATATATATATATATATATATATATATATATATATATATATATATATATATATGCACGCGATCCTTTATTAAATCATTAAGATATTATAATGAATTATAATATATAATAGCCAATAGCAAAGGAGAATTGCGAACATCTATTAAAATATCTCTAAAACGGCACGAATACCACAAATATATCGATACTGAGAATTTATATTCATAATATAGTAATATAATCACGTTGGGGGTATCGAATGAGACTATCGATATTACCGGTGTTATTCGAAAGAAAATATGTATATCAATAAAGACGATCGATGAGAATATCAATTTGACCAAAAAAAATAAAAAAAAAAAAAAAAGTATCGATGAAACCTATGCGGGCACGAAGGCTGTTATTAGAATAGCCTAAAGCTTTTGAATCTATTTGATGGGAAAAGAGAAAAGCGGTAGCAAAAATTAATAGCCAAGATATAAAATCTATATATATATATATATATATATATATATATATATATATATATATATATATATATATATATATATATATATATATATATATATATATATATATATATATATATATATATATATATATATATATATATATATATATATATATATATATATATATATATATATATATATATATATATATATATATATATATATATATATATATATATATATATATATATATCAAAAAAATTACCCTATTGAAAATTAAAAAATAAAAAGGGAGTTAGGCCTTTGGACGCAAAAGCGTCCTCATCAGACTCCTTATATATATATATATATATATATATATATATATATATATATATATATATATATATATATATATATATATATATATATATATATATATATATATATATATATATATATATATATATATATATATATATATATAACAAAAAATACTAAAACTGTACAATTAAAATTACAACTATCAGCAGTCATCACATACCACAACAAAAGAAACAACACAGAGGGGAAAATATACTAAGAACAACAACAACAACAACAACAAAAAAAACAAAAAAACAAAAAAAAAGTAAGATAAGCACTACCACCACCACCGAGTCTCGCTCGTGACCACCCCATATCGGGAGGGGGGGGGGCTCTCTTTTCATTACAGAGAATGGGATTTTTTTTTTTTTTTTTTTTAAATACCAACGTTAAAACGTTTATTAAGGCATCAATCTAAGCGGCGCGACAACCTAATCTCCTCTTTCCTTCAAATCATTTACTACGCCGCGCCATAAGCTAGATCCTTATCTCAATATCTTTTTAAATAATAATAATTAACAAAAAATAAAAAAAGAAAGAAAAAAAAAAAGATTGAAAACAAAAAATTAGAATAATTAGTATATGGACGACAAAGAATAAATAAAGCAAATAACCAACTCACGAGTTTATAAAGTGACCAACCCACACGCAAGAGAGAAATGTTGCCGCACCACTAATATTACTAATAAACTAGCACTAATTTAATTATTATTATTATTATTATTATTATTATTATTATTATTATTATTATTATTATTATTTAATTATTATTATTCCGAGATAAGGCGCCTTCTGAATGGGAATGAACTAAATATTTATTTTAAAAAAAAATAATTTTAATGAAAATAAATTACACATTCGAATATATATATATATATATATATATATATATATATATATATATATATATATATATATATATATATATATATATATATATATATATATATATATATATATATATATATATATATATTCAATAGGGCAGGGGACGAAGATTTTATAACCATGATTCATATAAAGGTATACATAATAATCTTCATTGCACTAAAGGTCTATTAGTAACTACTTATAAAAATGTCAAATATATAAAATTTAAATAATATAACACATTATGCAGAAAAAAAGGGTATTTATAATGACAGATTTAATAATAATAATAATAATAATAATAATAATAATAATAATAATAATAATAATAATAATTAAAACAAATAATAATAAATAATAATAAATAATATATAATAATAAAAAATAATAAATAAATATAATAATAATAATAATATAAATAATAATAAATAAAATAATATAAATAATAATAATAATAAAGATAATAATAATAATAATAATAATAATAATAATATAATAATAATAATAATAAAATATAATAATAATGATATAAAATAATAATAATAATAATGAAAATAATAATAAAATAACAATAATAATAATAATAATAAAGATAATGATATAATAATAATAATAATAATAATAATACTTACCATGTCACAATCCGTTTTTTTATTGCATTCATCCTCTCGAGTTGAAGAAAACTGTGAAGTGAACTAAAAAATTAATAATATATATATATATATATATATATATATATATATATATATATATATATATAATATATATATATATATATATATATATATATATATATATATATATATATATATATATATATATATATATATATATATATATATATATATATATATATATATATATATATATATATATATATATATATATATATATATATATATATATATATATATATATATATATATATAATAATATATAAATATTTAATATAATATAATATTAATCAATTAATATTTAACTTTCAGAGGAGCAACAAAATTTTCGAAAGAGGTCTTTTAGTAATTTTAAATCAAAATCATATGTGAAGTAACAAAATTTTCGGAAGAGGTCTTTTAAATAATTTTAAATCAAAATCGTCCGTGAACAATAAAATTTTTAATTGAAACTTCTAGATAACTTCTGGTAGAAAAGGATTGGGATTTCGACGTAGTCAGAACAAATGAGGAATATTCTTCGCATGGTTCTAAAGGCTGGGAACCTTTAAACCAGTTTTTTTTTCTTCCCAAGTACGGCTGCAGGAGTATAGTTTCTGCAGCCGACACCACCCTGCATCTTGCGGGATATGGTGTAGAGTATAAAAAAAAAAAAAAATTATATATATATATATATATATATATATATATTATATATATATATATATATATATATATTATATATATATATATATATATATATATATATATTATATATATATATATATTATATATTCGCGGTCCTACGTGCTAGAAAGCTTTGGGCCTTGTGTGTGTGTATGTGTGTGTGTGTACGTGTTCAGTTATGTGCGTGTGTTTATATTTGTGTTATAAGATACATATTATACTCTTTATACTGTATTGTAATTATATTCACTTATGGTGTACACACCCACACACGTACATAGGTATTATTATTATTATTATTATTATTATTATTATTTTAGATACCCCAAATCACGAGAAAATATCACCCACCAACCTTTTTCCAAAAAAACTTTTTTTTTTATTTGTTTTAAAAAATGACCCTTTTATAATTTTTATTTTATTTTACTTTTTTTTTAATTTTCACTTTTAGATAAATATTTAAAGGGTTGCTCAGTTCACTTGAGCAGAAAAAGAAAAACGTGATTACGACAAAAAGAAAAAAAAAATCGAAAAAAAAGAAAGAAAAAGAAAAAGAAAAAAAAATTCCGGATATCCATTCTTCTTTTCGGAGTGAACGAGAAACCTCCCCTCCCCCCCTCCGATCTCTCCCCCACCACGCCAAACTCACAAAATCCCCCCTAGTTGGATTTAAAAAAAAAAAAAAAAAAGTGGATATGAATATACATCATTCTGAAGTCATAAAGGACTGTAAAAAACTAATTAAATTGTCATTCTTTAATACCAAGTTTTTTTTTTTTTTTTTTTTTTTTTTTTTTTTTAAACGTTCTCATTGCATTTTCAAAAATTATTTTGGTCAGTCTTGTTAGTTTTTTAAGACCGAGCCATTCATCTCGAGAGTCTTCTATCTTGATAGAATCTCCCTCTCATATATATATATATATATATATATATATATATATATATATATATATATATATATATATATATATATATATATATATATATAATATATATATA
>SEYY01000709.1:5000-42500 GCA_009176605.1 Armadillidium nasatum
TTTGTTCCTTGAGTTTTACAAAAAATATTATAAGCTCAAAACTGACCAACTGTCGATTTTTTTTTATCCTCCTTTTCGGACAAAACAATTTTTAAAAAACCACGACTACATTTCTTATTTTTGGTGGGTGTATAGAGGAGGAATGGAGCTATAAGTTCATCTCTATACTTATTCAATGCTTTTCGTTGGTTTCGAGATATAGCCTCTCAAAAATGGTCCATTTTTGAAAAATTTCAAAAATTCCCAAAGTTTGAGAGGCTATATTTAATAATGTACTAAGTAAAAGCTGTAGCTCTGTTCCTCATCTAAACAATATCCAAAAATTTAAAAAAAAAAAAAAAAAATTAGCAGGTAGCGTTTTTTAAAAATATTTTTTTTTGTCCCGGAATGGTAGGTTTTTCGCAAAATATTTTTTCAAGAAAAAATTTAAGTGCTTATATAATTTTTTTAATTAAGAAGTGATATCAAAAATCTGTTCTCAGTAATGCAAGAAATTGGGGCTTAAGATTATTCAATTAACCTTTCATCTGATGTGGACCAGTGATTTGGTCCCGTTATTCATTTTTTTGAACTTTGGGTCCAAATAACTTACATACCACTAGAATCTTAGGAAAACGTCAGAAATGAACGTAGAACTTCAGGGAAAAATGCCTATACACTGAAATTTTCAGCTCATACGTTTCAGTAATATATATTTTTTTTTAAAAATTAAGATTGAACCCTCCCCATTTACGAAATCTTATACCAATATTTGCGATCCTCTACAATGCTTCACTTGAATTAGGCCATTTTGCAGGAGAACTATAAATATAGCAAAAGTTATCCCAGTTCCTAAAATCATTCCCACTTCAGATACTAATAACTTCCGTTCGATCTCTATCCTACATACGGTTGGTAAAATATTCGAGAAATTGGTACATGCACAATTTACAAATTACTTTGGAGAGAATGAACTTTCACAGACTCAGTTTGGATTTACAAAAAATCGTAGTACAGAAGATGTGCTAACTCTCCTTACTGAAAATATATACAGAGCACTAAACAACAAACAAATATGCATACTACTACTATTAGATTTTTCAAAAGCATTTGATGTTGTTTTGCCCAACTTACTCCTACATAAATTGGAGGATAAAATTGGCTTTTCGAAGGACTCCATAACCTGGTTCCAGTCATATTTATCTGGTAGAACACAATATGTGAAATTAGAAGATCTTCTTTCTGGCTCCAATTTCTCAAGGGATGCCTCAGAGGTCTATTTTGGGTCCACTGTTCTTTGACATATATATACTGATGATTTCCAAAACTCATAATTCTTTACAATCTCAATACGCTGATGATACCACAGTTGTAATAACAGCCCGTAATATAGAGACCGTAAACGCAAAGGTAAATAACGTATTAGAAAATGTTATAACATGGGTAGAGGAAAACAGGCTTTCCCTTAACCCTACAAAAAGAACAATACTTTTTTTCTGACAAACGTTAAAACTCATATCAAATTAAATATCATGACAAGAGATACAACTGAAAATCGAACTACATCTGCAAAACTATTATGAGTTATTTTCAATGAGAAACTTCCCTTCAACAACCACATAAATAGTCTTATTAGCTAAATTGCATATGTTACCTATACTTTCCTTAAGATAAAAAAACTGTATTCTAAAATATGTACTAAAAAACTTATATCACACCATTGATTACCAGCACCTACCATATAATTTACCGGAATAAGGATGTGCAAATGTATACCTGCTACAACCCTTAATAACACCAAATAAAAAAAAATTCGTTTATTATGTGGATCACGCAATTACTATGAACATACAAACCCACTTTTCAAAAATTTACAAAATATGCTCACTCTTACAATAACTACCCAAATTTTCAGTCATAAGCGGAATGTCAAATAAGCTCTTAACAAATTCAATAATGCATAACTAAAATGTAAAAAGACCAAATTTGCGAAACACAAACTCACATACACCAAGTAAAACAAAGTACACAATAACCAAATCTCGGAGAGTTATATCGTACAATGGTACTTGGAAAATGGAATGATCTTAAAGAAAACATACAAGAACTTGCAACACTTCCTACATTTCGTAAATATGTCCAACATCAAATGCTATCAAAATACTATAGAAAGTCCCCGACCTAACCATTTACTTCCCCATTAACTCAAAATCACAAATTTTGCAATTACTAGTATTATTGTTACGAATTTTTAGTATTATTACGATTCATATTATAAATATTGTCATTATTATTCTTATTATTAATATTATTATTGAATTTTGTTAGGTGTTATTATTATTAATAATAATAATAATAATAATAATAATAATATATTATTATTAATAATAATACTATTATTATAATTATCTTTATTATTATTATTATTATTATTATTATTATTATTATTATTATTATTATTATTATTATTATTATTATTATTATTATTATTATTATTATTATTATTGTAATAATTATTAGAATACACTTATTTCAGTATTATTATTGTGATTATTATTTATTTTTTTTTCCTTATTATTAATTTTTTTAAGAAATAAATTAGTTTAAGATTATGAGATTATGACTATAATATAAAATGCGAAATAAAATTGAGAATATTCAAAAAATTTTTCTTATTGGGATATTATATTATGTATAATTTTATTGGGCTCAAAGGACGAATTCGTCTCCCTCCCCAGAAGCCCATTTCACTTTTAAACCAATACATTCATTTAAAACTCAATACATTCAGTGATTATGGAATTTTCTCCCCGGAGGTATATATATATATATATATATATATATATATATATATATATATATATATATATATATATATATATATATATATATATATATATATATATATATATATATATATATATATATATATATATATATATTCCCAGCTTCCTTTAACTTGCATACTTTCAAACGTCGTGTATCTAGACATGTCGGCTTCCATCGACCAAGATAGTTTTTTTTCAACTCCGGTGGATATATATATATATATATATATATATATATATATATATATATATATATATATATATATATATATATATATATATATATATATATATATATATATATATATATATATATATATATATATATATATATATATATATATATATATATATATATATATATATATATATATATATATATATATATATATATATATATATATATATATATATATATATATATATATATATATATATATATATATATATATATATATATATATATATATATATATATATATATATATATAATAGTGTTTTATTGGGTTCTTTTGAAATAAAGAAAAGGAAATCGACAAAGTAATGTAATCTATTGTTGTCCATTGTAGTGAAAATGAACGATTAATTAAATGCTCCAAATCAGAATTTGTCCTTCAGACCAACAACCACATGGAACATACACACAACCACACATATATGTTCATATATATATATATATATATATATATATATATATATATATATATATATATATATATATATATATATATATATATATATATATATATATATATATATATATATATATATATATATATATATATATATATTCTTCTTCTACTTCTTCTTCTACTTCTTCTTCTTCTCCTCCTCCTCCTCCTTCTCCTTCATTTCTTCCTCCTCCTCCTTATTTTCCTCCTCTTCCTCCTTTTCTTCCTTTTCCTTCTCCTTCTCCTCTTCCTCTTCTTCTTTTGTGTGTGTGTTTGTGTTAAATATGTGTATTTGAAGAGTTTTTTTCCCATTTCTCTTTTGAATTGAACTTGTTATCATTTGATCTGTTGAAAGTATCCAAAATGATTATCCACATACCAATTTGCCTCCCTAATAAAAGAAAAAAGATTACCTTCATTTTTATTTGAAATAATTGACGAAAGTAAAACACGAATCAAACAAGTGAATGTCGGCGACGTGTTCTTCTCTTCTCTCTTCATCTCCTTTTTCTGTGAACATCAACAAATGAAATAAAAACAAAGGAAAAAAAAAAAAAACACATTGAGCATATATTCTTCTTATCTGAAATAAATACAGTGTTAACTTTGGCTATATATATATATATATATATATATATATATATATATATATATATATATATATATATATATATATATATATATATATATATATATATATATATATATATATATATATATATATATATATATATATATATATATATATTACACATCACCACCACTCACGGGCAAAGCCCAATTCAAGGAGAGGGTGTCAGAATAATAAAAATAAAGTAAAAGTATTATAATAATAATAATAATAATAATAATAATAATAATAATAATAATAATAATAATAATAATAATAATAATAATAATAATAATAATAAAGAAACGACCCCTGCAGGACCCACCTAGCGCAAATTTCTTAGGTGACTGCAGACGTGGGCTTTAAAGAAATTGAGATTAAATTCGGCCGGAAACACAGATGAGAGAGAGTTCCACAGAACAGATGTGGCAGGAAAGAGGAGGCACCACAGCGGATATGCCTGGAGTTACCTATGTCCACGCAAATTGATGCGTAGGCAATGCACCCCTTGTTCTACGAGGACGACGTAAAGGTGGAGGTATACGAGTGGATAGTTTCTTCGAGCGTTTGCCGTTGTAGTACCTATAGAAAAGAGACAAGGCGTCAACGTCGCTTCGCAAAGATACAGAGTCAAGTGAATTAGAAAGAGCGGAACAGTTTATAAGTCTTTTAGCCTTTGACTCAACCCTATCCAAAAGACAGGTGAAACCTGAGCCACCCATTGAGAGCAAGGGCGGATAAGACCCTTGTATAATTGAAGTAACTGCGAGAAAAGAAAAAATTCTAAACAGTCTAAACAGAACTCCCAGCTTCTTCGAAGTCACCCTAGCAACCATTGTGATACGAGGTTTCCAAGACGTTTTTTTTGTTTATGTGTATTCCAAGGATGTTTATGTTGTCAACATGAGAGATGAGGGAACCATCGAAAGAAATAGAAAAGTTAGGAGGTGTCTTTGACAGGTTGAGACGGCCACACTGGGAAATTCTATCCAGATCTGCAAGAATATAATCGGAAAGATGAAGATAAGATGCAACTCTAGATGCAAAGGAAGTAGCAGATTTGAAATGAGGAGAAGAATGGAGGGTATGGAGGGTTGAGTCATTGGCATATGAATGTATAGGGTTAGATAAACAACTGTTAAAGATCATCAATGAAAAGTAAGAATAGAGTAGGAGATAAGACAGAAACCCTGAGGAACACCACTATTGACAGGAAATGAAGAAGAAGTCTCTCCATTAACAACAGCCGAAATGGAACGATTAGAAAGAAAGCTAGGACATAAGTAAACAAAGAGAAGGAGGAAACCCAAAGGAGGGGAGCTTGGAAAGCAGCGACACATGCCATACCCGGTCAAATGGCCTTAGATATGTTAAGCGCCATCACACAAGTCTCCCCATTGTCTCTAAGGGCAGAAGACCATAAATCTGTGAGATGGGAAAGTATGTCACCAGTAAACCTCGAAGGACGATAGCCATACTGATGATCAGAAAGAAGGGAATGAGATTCCAGATGATCCAAGAAGTGAGAATTGAGAAGTGTTTCAAAGATCTTAGACAGAATACAAGTTAGAGCTATAGAGCGATAGTTGGAAGGATCAGAGCGGCTACCCTTCTTCTGAATTGTCTGGACCAATGCGCGCTTCCAACACTGGGGGAAAGTATTAGTATTGAGGTATAGAGAGTAGAGTTGAACGAGGGACGGAGCCAACTCAGAAGCACACTTCCTTAAAACTCGGGGAGGAATGACCGCTTGTCTTCCTTACGTTCACAAATTTTAGAAGCCCATGCACCTGATCAAATGTAATCACAGGTAAAGGCATGGGAACTCTGAGAGGATAAGAAGTAGGAGGAGGATTGCCGGAGTCGTCCAGGGTTGAATTAGAGGAGAATAGGAGGCCGAAGAGATTAGCCTTTTCAGTTGGAGTGTTAGCAACAGAACCATCAGAGGGAATAAGAGGAGGAAAGGAAGATTTACAGAAGTTTTTAGAGAGTTTTTTGGCAAGAGGGCAGAAATATTTATCAGTATTTAGAGGTTTAGAAGCTCAGCACACCTTCGTTTTGTGAAAGTATGCTTTGCTTGTAGAAGAATATCCCTGCAACGATTCAGAGTAGAATGAAAATTAGCAAGAGTGATAGGAGAAGGAGAATTTACTATTATTGTTTCTAGCCTGAATGAAAAGAGAGCAGGCGGGATCGAACCATGGATTTTGAGGAGAGAAAGATTTAGAAGGAATGAACAACGATTACACCCCCCACCTTATCAGCAGAGACTGACACGTCTTCAGAGACAAAACAGTCCATCCAAGGATAGTTAGCATAGAAGCAACTCAAAGCCTCCCAGTCAGCACGATCAAAGTGCCAGAGGATACGCTTAGGGCAGGGTGGAGCAGTTGGAGAGAAAGCTTCAAAATTAAGAGTAATTAAGTTGTGGTCAGATTTACCAATAGGTGCGAAGACTGCGTATTTATAGAGAGAAGGACTAGTAGTGAAACATAAGTCAAGAGTGTTTAAGAATTGGTTAGGACGATCCGGAATGTGTGTTGGTTCTTTAATCAGTTGTTCCAGATCGTTGAGAATTCTGAATGTTCGGCCTCCTCCCCTCCTTGATCAGTATTAGAGGAACCCAACCATTCAGTGTATGTATATATATATATATATATATATATATATATATATATATATATATATATATATATATATATATATATATATATATATATATATATATATATTCTCTGGTATACAACTGAGTTTAAGAGAGGAAAATGTTGACATTTAATGGTTTGTGCGTTTTTCTCGCTTTCGATTTCACATCAAACAATGCATCCATAGTAATAATAATAATAATAATAATAATAATAATAATAATAATAATAATAATAATAATAATAATAATAATAATAATAATAATAATAATAATAATAATAATAATAATAATAATAATAATAATAATAATAATAATAATCGTAATGTGTAGCTTCTAAGACTCATAATATTTATAGCATTAAATTAACATATAAAATATATGTATTTTTTAATTTAGGATAGTTTGTGTAGCTCCTGCTACATTTGAAGATCGATTCTAAGGTTTATCGCTCCTGGTATATTTGAAGATCGTTTCTAAGTCATTTGAAAATCGCTCCTGTCACATTTTCAAATTCCTCATGCTTCTGTACTTTTCCATAAATGTTGTTTAAATCGCTGACTCAGCAGATCTCGATTTCTGTCGACCGACTTCAGAACTCGGCTTTTAGATAATCCAAAGATGATTCAAATATTTTTTTTTAGAAATGTAACGATGTTTGCTACATAGAAAATACATTCAAGATTTTATTTTATAAAAAATTACAGAAGAAAATTAAATAGTACATAACTACGAATGATATTTGTATAGTAAGGTTTAGCTATACTTTAAATTTATAATAAATACTTCTAAAAATGTAAAATATATAAAAAAATATAAATTATTTTGACTTTAAAATTATTTTTGCCGTTATAGTTTCGTTACATTATCACAAATTCTTCATTTATTATAAATGCTTTACTAAAAGACAACAAACTAAATAAAAAATTGAGAATGAAATTTCATATTTTAGTTTGACTTCTTTTTTATCATTTTTTAAAGTGTATTTTAGGAAACTTTTGTTTAAGTTAATAATCGTTAGGGAAAAAAAGAAATTTAACATCTAAATTAAATAGAAATGGGAAAAATATTTGAGAATATTTTATGACTTAGACTTGATTGCGGGAAATTATTTTAATTATTTAATAAGAGAAATTGGTATAAATGTTTACTTTATTGACGGACTACAGTTATATTCTTAAATCGACATAAGAATTAGTATACTATGAGAAGCACCTCTTCCAAAAGTTCATAATAAGAAAAAATACCTTTTTTTTTAAATAAATGAAAATTGGAGAGGCTAATTGAAAGCAAAATTTAGGAAAATCATTTTTCTATAAATTTATAATTAAAGAATTTGCAAAGATATTAAACTTCCATTTCCATTTTAGAATTTGTTTGTAGGAACTTTTCCTCTCTCTTTTTCTCTCTCTCTCGCTCACTCTTTCTCCCTCTCTCTATCACTATTTCTCTCTCTTCCCTCTCCTTCACTCTCTATCTCCTTATCTCTCTCTCTCTCTCTCTCTCTCTCTCTCTCTCTCTCTCTCTCTCTCTCTCTCTCTCTCTCTCTTTCGTCCTTTCTCTCTTTTCCCTCTCCCTCATTATCTATCTCTTCATCTCTCTCTCCTCTCTGCCAATTTATATCTCACTCTCTCTCTCTCTCTTTTCCTCATTAAAACATTTAAAATAATAACGTTTTAAGTGCAGAATATAATATTTAATCAAATATTAAGTAGGACTCTCACGTTCAAAATAGCAAAATAATTATAAACATAATCATAATTATTTGAGATGATTTTTTATAATACTAGCAACTGTCTTATAATTATAGAATTATATTTACACTTCCTCCATATTTAATTTTTGATTTGGATCATTTTATGAGAAGAGTAATTAATTAATATAAGAAGGATTATTTGCAATTTATTTTACATTATTTTATTTTTATTTTGAAAAGAAAAGGGATTCTATGGATTTACCTTTACAGAACTCTGCACACACACACACACACACACACACACACACATATATATATATATATATATATATATATATATATATATATATATATATATATATATATATATATATATATATATATATATATATATATATATATATATATACTGTGGTGGTGAAAAAGTTGAGAGGTGTACCAATGACCATTAGAGTTGGTATATTCTACGATCGTGTCATAAATAATATGGAAAAATAAGGAAAATGTTTCACTTATTATAAATATCTGTTACTGTAAATGAAAGGATTCGAATCCGAATCGAAATCCGGAACCTTCGAACCCGAATTCACCTACTTTTGGATTTCTCGAATTCGAATCCATCTAATTTTGAAATTCTCGAATCCGAATCAGAGTCCATGAAAAAACCTTTGGATCCATATTCGGATTCTCCCATCACTGATATATATATATATATATATATATATATATATATATATATATATATATATATATATATATATATATATATATATATATATATATATATATATATATATATATATATATATATATATATATATATATTGTAGAGTTAATAAATGAAGGTTTAAATAATGTTGAAAATGAAAGACCTCGAAAGAAGTTGAAAAAGGCAAATTGTTTTCGCTCATTCATTAAGAACATTGTGTGTGTTTGTGTGTGTGGTTGTGTGTGTGTATGTGTGTGTGTATGTTAAGAATGACATTTTCTCAACGGAGAGAAATGAAATATTTTCATTATTTTTTACGTGTGACCGTAAAAGGTGTTAGACAGATTGATCGGTCCGAGGAAGATCGAGCAGTATGAGGCAGATCGATCAATATGAGGCAGATTGATCGGTATGAAGCAATTGATCGGTATGAGCCTATGAGGCAGATTGATTTTTCGAAAACAATCTCAAAAATGAATGGAAACGAATGGCAAACATTTTAAGCCAAAATTTCCCTTCTCGTTCGAAGAAAATTTTCGAAAGATCTTTCGGTTCTGTCACTTATTACTTCTGTCATTGTTCGTGCAAATTAACTGTTAATTAATGTGAAGTTTAACCACAAACAATTTAAAAACTATTATTAAGTATTTATATTAAGACATCATAGCACAAATGCATGCATAGTTCTCACTTCGTTAATTAAGACGGAAAATCAGATATACACTCGTTCATATGTAATTATCATACATGTGAATACGGATACATTCACTGGGTGTAGGGAAAATATTTTTATAAAATAAATAATTATTATTGTCACTGTTAATATTATTATTATTATTATTATTATTATTAGTAGTAGTGGTGTGAGGAGGAGGAGGAGGAGGAGTAGAAAGAGGAAGAGGAGGAGGAAGAGAAGGAGGTGTAGTTGTTGTTATGCAGAAGTGGCAGCAATATTATATGAAACAGCAGCAGCAGCAGCAGCAGCAGCAGCAGCAGCAGCAGCAGCAGTAGTAATACGATCATCAATATGTGTGTGTGTGTGCAAATATTTTTCCTTTAGCTCTGCAATGAAAGACGAAATGTCATTGAAAGGGTGAAAAAAAGGTCAAAGAAACAAATTGATTTTTTCAGAAGAAACAAAAAAAAATTATATTAAAAAATAATAAATTTTGTTAGTTTTTCATTTTAATATTTGTGGGGGATCACAGTTCTTACATCCCCCAACCTTTCACCCCCTCCGGCCTTGAAAATGTCTGATAAGAGTGAATGAAAATTTGATTTAAATAATGAAAAGAATCTCCTTCATTAATGAATGTTAAGGACGAAGTTTCAAACATATGAAAAATAGAAGCAATGATTTAATACATCTTTTTTTTTCTTTTGGACTTTAAATTTAAAATCAAAATTGTAAAATTAATATCAAATTATGTTTATGGGAAAGATTTAAAAAATTTTAAAACCATTTGCTATACATAATTAGACATACACACACACGCCATATAAAGGGAATATTTTACATCCTTACAAATATTATATATATATATATATATATATATATATATATATATATATATATATATATATATATATATATATATATATATATATATATATATATATATATATATATATTGAAGGTGGTTCATGCGTCCGCGAACACCTCTTTATCTAAGAACTATTCATTTCCGAGAATGATCATAAGATCCTTAATTTAAAATTGATCATGACTCCTCAAGTATATATATATATATATATATATATATATATATATATATATATATATATATATATATATATATATATATATATATATATATATATATATATATATATATATATATATATGGTATGCACCCTTTGGCGCACATCTCCACTATCTCCACTGAGTAGGCTCTCCATTCACACAAAATTAAAAGTATTACAGACAACACATCCTCTTTTTATTTTAAATAATAATAATTATGGCATCTTCAACAGAAACCTCAGATAAGTCCAGAGGGACGGCTTCCAAAAATAACCCCTCATTAACCCCTTCCCCCATCACCAATTGGGAGTTTGTGGCCTCCGGTGATGGGGTTAGTCGCCACCAAGATTTTGCAGACGGATTGTTCGGAAATACTGCTTATTTTTTTCATTAATTTCTGCAATATTCGCAGTCTTCAATGCAATTTCCAATTTGTTGAACATCACCTCTCTTCATCTAGATCTCATCTCTTATTCCTGACCGAAACTCAGGTAGTTTGGAGCGTTCTCATAACAAACCCATTTATGTTTCCTCCTACTGTCTCTCTCTTCAATTTTCGGACAAAGGAGAATGTTTTACAAGTGTGCAACGATGTTGTTTGTTTTCGTGTCTCTAATTTGTAGTCTTCCGAATTTTCCACCTTATGGCTTAGGCTCTCTTTCCATTCTACGACTAAATTCATTTGCTATGTTTATTTATCTCCTAATTCTACTGACTATCCTAAATTCTTCGACTATTTGAACTCAAAAATATAGCACATTTTCTTTTCTTCTCCTTTATCTGAAATCATCATATTAGGTGATTTCAATGTTCACCACCGCCAATGGCTTTCTTCTAGCTCTCATGATACAGCTAGTGAACGTGTTTTCCATTTCGCCGTGGATATTAACCCAACATTCTAGACCTTTTCTAACTTTTAAACTTTCTTCTTATACTGTTAAACTCTATCCACCTCTTGGTTTCTCAGATTACCTCCTTATCTCTGTATCCTCTTCTATTTTTTCAAGTCTTTCGCGGGAAAGACCAAGCCTATTGCGAGAAACGCTTGTGGCATTTTGGTGCTGCAAGCTGGTCGGACTTGTGGATTTCAAGTCTTCCGCAGGAAACACCCTCTTCTATTGAAAGGAAATGTTGGTGGCATTTGGGTGCCACAAGCTGGTCGGACTTTCGGTTGTACTTCTTTGATTTCTGATGGAAGGATTATTGTTTCCTTGGGAGGGGTTTCCCTGGAGTGTGCAGAACGCAAGGTAATTCTCTCTGGTATGGAGGCGAACATTCCATATTATTTCCCTTCTACTAAATTTAACAAAACTTGGTTTAACTCTTCTTGTTCTCTTGCTATCCGACGCTGAGATGCTGCCTTCAGGGATTACCGACATCTTCAAACTCAAGAAGCTCACGCAACTCATTTTTCATCCCGGAATCGTGCAAAATCTATTCTCCAAAACACAAAAAAAATTCTTTTCTTCCGTAAAACATGCAATAATCTTTTGGGTTCCTCTTCCTCTCGTCCTTTCTGGCATTTTGCAAAAAATTGTCAACTCTAACTTTGGATTCTTCCTCTTCCTCCTCTAGTATCTTCTAAAAGCTGAACTCTTAGTTCAATCTTTTGCCTCTAAATCAACTTTAGACGATTCGGGTACTATTCCGCCTCCTTCTCCCCTCTAACTCATTTATGCCTAAAATTAGAATTTCTTCTAAAGACGTCATTTATGCTCTGACTTAATACTAAGAAGGCGAATTGTCCTGATGGTATCCCTCATGCTCGTTTTCAAAGGTTGTGTTTCCGAGCTTGCACTCTGCTTTAGTAAACTATTTTGTCTCAGTCTTTCTACTTCAGTCTTTCCTTCTTGTTGTAAACTTGCGCTTATTCAGTCTCTGCCGAAGAAGTAGGATCCCTTTCAAAACTGTAACTACCGTCCAATTTCTTTGACCTCCGTTTTTTTATAAAGTTTTATATACTTAAAAAGAAGATTTGGAAACATCTCAATTCTTTTAATCTTATCTCTAATCACTAGTATGCTTTCGTAAAAAACGATCTACTAGTGATATTCTTTCCCGACTCTCTGACTCTTGGTCCTCCACCCTTCGACATTTCGGTGAATCTTTTGCTGACTCACTGGACATATCGAAAGAATTCGATAGAGTCTGGCACAAAGCTTTGATTTCTAAACTTCCTCTTTCGGAATCTATCCTTCTCTCTGTGATCTCTCTAATTTCACTTCCGGTAGTTCTATAGGTGTTGCTGTAGACGGCCACCATTCATCCTTTTAATCTATTAATAATGATGTTCGTCAGGGTTCTTTCCTATCTCCCAACACTTTTTCTATTTTTCATTAATGTCCTTTTCTCTATTACTCATCACCTATCTACTCATATGCTGATGACTTCACCCTTCATTACTCCTTTCATTTTGAAAGACAACAACAGTTAATTGAAGCTAGAATAGTAACCTTGGTGCAACTACCCTCTGATCTATCTCGTATTTCGAATTGGGGCAGAGAAAACATGGTTGTTTTCAATGCCTACAAAACTCAATTTCTACAACTCTTTACTCGACACAATCTTCCACACAACCGTGATATCTTCTTCGGAAACACACAACTTAAACCTTCATCCATACTTAATATTTTCGGTGTTTCTTTTTCTCGTGATCTTTCTTGAAAAGATCCACTTTACTTCTCTTTCTCAACAAAGTTTCTAAAAAGTTGGGTGTTCTGAAGTGTCTTCGTAATTTTTTCACTTCACCCCTGTTGTTTGCTCGGTATAGAGGTGTTGTTCGCCCCTGTATGGAGTACGTCTCACACATCTGGGGTGGTTTCACTCATACAGCTCTCCTTGAAAAGGTGGAATCTAGGGCCTTTCGTTTCCTCAATACTCCCGTTCTCACTAATTCTCTCCAGCCTCTTTCTTCCCGTCGAATTGTTGTGTCACCCTCTCTTTACTATCTCTATTACGAGAAATATTGCTCTTCTGAACTCTCCCGTCGCATACCTCCTCCATTGGGAAGAGCTTGTGCGACACGCCTCTCTACACATTTTCACCCTTTCTCTGTATAACTCTCTGACCCTAGACTTAACGGCTATGCTCAGTCTTACATGTACTCTATTGTTCAAGCCTGGAACACATTCCCTTTATCTGTTTACCCAACAACCCTTAGACTTGCATACTTTCAAACACCGTCTATCGGGATATGACGGTCTTTAACGACCAGGATCTGTTATTTTTCCAACTCTGGTAAAAATTTTAGTAGGCCTCCGAACTTTGCCCTCAGGAGGATATATATATATATATATATATATATATATATATATATATATATTATATATATATATATATATATATATATATATATATATATATATATATATATATATATATATATATATATATATATATATATATATATATATATATAATTGACCTTTATAGGATAAAGGAAACTTGAGTTTGACATTTAAGTTTTTATTTTTTTTTATTTGATTTTAATTTTTTTTGCGTGTGTAACAAGGAGGAAAAATAAAATAATAATAAAAAATAATAAATAAATAAAAAAAATAAATATAAAATAAAATATATATATATATAAAATAAAATAATATTATATATATATATATATAATATATATATATATTATATATATATATATATATATATATATATATATATATATATATATATATATATATATATATATATATATATATATATATATATATATATATATATATATATATATATATATATATATATATATATATATATATATATATATATTATATATACAATGCACCATATCCCGCTGATGCAGGGTGGTAATGATTGCAGAAAGTTTTAATATTCCTGCAATCATACGTGGGAAGAAAACTTGGTTGAAAAGGGTTCCCAGCCTTTAGAACTATACGAAGAACTCTTCTTCATTTGACTCGACTGCGACGAAATAATCATCCCTTATTGACCAGAAGTTACCTATCTAAACTCTTTTTTTTGTTTTTGTTTTTTTTTTGTTTTTTTCTTTTAATATTTAATTTTTCATTTTACTGCCGAAAGTACGTTGTGTTGAAAGATGCGTTGCTTCACAAAAACATAATTTTATTGAATTTCTGCAATTAAGTTTCAAAAAAATACTGAAATATTAATTTTAAAAAAAATCATTTAATTAACTTTGCTCAATATCATCTTCTTAGCAACAAAATCTGCAACCTCAGGAAGAAGATCTCAAAGCCTCTTATCCAACAGCCCACCCTTCTGCTCTCTTCTGTTCTTTTTTCTTCTCCTCTTTTCTGCTCATCTCATTTCTTTTTCTTCTGACTTCCTTATGATGTTTCTCATATTCTTCTTCCCATCTGCTTCCAGCCACATCCGCTCTCGACGGCAGTCGAATCATATATATATATATATATATATATATATATATATATATATATATATATATATATATATATATATATATATATATATATATATATATATATATATATATATATATATAATATGATGTACTGGGTGTTTCTAAAAGGGACGCATCCCTCTATTCAGTCTATTTAATATGGCAATGTTTTTAAACTGAGCACAAAATGCATAGAAAGAAAGAAACAAATAAGACATATATGTTTAGTAAGAAGAGACTTTGGAAGCGATTTTGTGCTACCTCGATGGAAGATCACAAATCACGATCCAACAACTCATCTCCATTTGAATCATCAAAAGAACAAATCCAAAGATATCACCGTAAACGTTTCTCGTAGTTTTCTTCTTTGGCTTTGCATACGATACCAATGCGATAGAGACACAATTTTAACCATTTTGGAGCTCTCAAAACCGGGGCTGGGGAGCTGATGAAATTTCTTTCAGCTCAGGCTCCAGTGCCATTGTCAGATGTGACTCCGGTTTCGGCTTCGGATCCGCCCTTGGTTTAAAGATTTTCCTAATTCTTATACAATTGTATTTAGGTATTACCGCCACCCAGGAACATAAGCCCAAATGCAGTTCGGCTTCAATGGGACTCAAAACTTCATTCTTATATAATAGTTATGAGCAGAGCATAACTTTGCTCACACAGTGCAAAGTCTCATTTTTTTTAATCAGAATACAACCAAGTTTATAAAACAAAATGTAATCTTCATCAAAAGAAATAAACGATAATTTCAAAATTTCATTTAAAATGAATTTGTTTTAAGAAACAATATGGCTTCAATTAGATCCTCTTTCATTGAGGCTCGTAAGTTTGACCAAATTATTCAAAGGGCAGAAAATAGGCGTTTGACACTAACGTGTTGTTGGCATTGAAGCTACTGTATAAGCAACATTTTGAATTATTTTTGGGTAATGTGGAATCGCCTTTAAGTCATTTAGCTTTGATGATCTATCTATTTTCTCCATAACAGACAAAGCATCAGATATATCAACCTAAATTTGGCAATAGAAGATCCTTGTTTACTATCTATTTTTCCTTCAGTCAGACGGTGTTTGGTTTTCAGATCAAAGAACTCTTCATAACCTGTTTCATCCTCAAAATTTAAAGAGGATGATGAAGTTGAAGGTCAGTTTATATTAAGTTCATTAACGACATTAAGTGCTTGGCATTTTTAACTTCCTTCTTTTTGAGTTGCTGATTATCTTGAAGTATTATATTGGTCCATTCGAATTGCTACATTAATCAGTGCTATCTATCCTCTACTGAGCTGTACATCATTCAGCGTAATCCGGTACATAGGATCAATATAGATTGCAGCAAGTATTCTTCATTATTAAGAACTTTATCTCTTTTATCCATTGACTCTTTAATTGCATCTGCAATCTGCAATTGTCCACCTATTTGAGAAAATGCCAGCATAAGTTTTTGCCACTTTATAAAAGAAGCCATGGGTTAACTCAGTTGCTTGTAATCTTTTAGACACTAAGAATGGATGACGAAGATTGCTTCAAGCCTTTCTACTTCACACCACTGAATATCAGTCATTGTTATGTCTGGATGAGCCATGTCAATTAATGTATTCTTTAGTTCTAAAAGGCGCTTAATCATTAGGTAAGTACTGCCCCATCTAGTTTCTTGGTCTAAGATAACAACTTTTCCTCCTTTACGTTTCAGTATAGCTTCAACTTTTGGTGCTCGTGCACTCACAGCAATTTGACATACATTAGCTATAAGAGTAATGGACATGTTGTCCTTTCAAACCACTTCTGATAGCGAGCTGTAGCTAATGTGTAGCAGTACATCGCATGTGTTCTATTTTTACAGCAGTGAAAGCAGATTCCACATCATCATTTAATTCCATTTCTAACCACCTTCACAATTTCCTGGGTCAGTGATACAAATTTCGGAATCACAATCTAAATTCGTATTATTTATTTCAGAGGGGTCTACATTGAGTTTATCTATTGCACTTATCATGTTGGATGCATTATCTGTTACAACTGCTAAAACTTGCTCTTTAGTAAGTTCAGACACTTTGAGAACTTTCTCAACTTGATTTCTTATAATGCTGATGTAAGCTGTGCATGAGTTTCTCGAGCTGTTAAATTACGTGTTGTTATTTCGTTATTCGAGTTTGTTAATTGGACATTTATTGCAAAATAATTTATTCTCTGCCTAGTATAGCATCCATTTAAAAAAAATAAAAATAAAAATTTCCCATGGAGCATTTGTTTCAGCACTTTTTTCTGCCTTTCAGCTTCACTTATTCCCATTTTTCTGACATCATCCCTTTCTATAAAAACGCCTAACTTTTTGGCTAATTCTCCATTTAATCCAGTAAATGCTTGAGAGGAAAAGAATTTTAAAGGGTACTCCTTCATTTACAACCATTTGGAATATATGCGTTTTAAATTTTCAGCTGTCATTGTCACCTTTTGACCTTGTTGCAAATCTTGAAACAGAGGCTTGTCTACATGGAGTGCTTTGGGTAACTAGTGTAACTTTACTCTGGTTTTCTTCTACTATGTTAAAGATTTCAAGATATTGCCTTTGCAAATGGCATTTCAAAATAGATGTCTTCAGCGCTTATTTTCAATCCATGGATAACTTCATCTATTGCAACTTGACAAAATATTTTCTTCTGTTTCTATTTTCTGGAAATATTTCGATATTGATGATTTATTACGTTGCCTCGTTTTCACTGTGAAAATGTTACTTAAAAATCAATTTTAAAGAAAATATAATTATTTTATTTTGCTATATGCCTTCAGTATTACTGATCACTGTATTATTAAATATTAGCCTGAAAATATAATATTAATTATATATATATATATATATATATATATATATATATATATTATATATATATATAATATATATATTTTAAAAATCTGGCAACCTGCTAACGGTTTTTCTGCATTTGCGCAATCCTGCATTCTCAGGGACCTTCCTGACATTTCCTTTATCGGTTCACGGACCCACGTGGGCCCCTGGACCCCCGGACCCCAAATTCGAGCAAAATTCAGTCGGACTGAACCGCAAAGAAAATGATCAGGAAAGAAAGTGAGGTGAACGCAGCGATTTTGCAAACTCAGGCAACTTCCTAATACCATTATTGGGGGGTCTCACGAGGCCCCGCGGGGGCCCCTTCCCAGACTTGAGGCCAATTTCAATGGGTTGAACCCCCCAAAATGGTGTCAGGGAAGAGCGTGAGGTCAATTTGAGCGGAGTGATTTGCATTGCAAATCAAAATCCCGTTGTGGCTTAGGTTGCCAGATTTTTTTCGAAATATACTATATATACATATATATATATATATATATATATATATATATATATATATATATATATATATATATATATATATATATATATATATATATATATATATATATATATATATATATATATATATATATATATATATATATATATATATATATAATATATAATATAATATTGCTGTCTCGCTGGACATATCGAAAGCCTTCGATAGAGTCTAGCACAAAGCTTTGATTTCTAAACTTCCCTCTTTCGGTATCTATCTTTCTCTCTGTGATCTTCTCTCTAATTTCCTTTCCTTTCCGGTCGTTCCGGTCGTTGTAGACGGCCACCGTTCTTCCTTTAAATCTATTAATAGTGGTGTTCCTCAGTGTTCTGTCCTATCCCAACACTTTTTCTGCTTTTCATTAATGACTTTCTCTCTATTATCTCATCACCTATTCACTCCTATGCTGATGACTCCACACTTCATTACTCCTTCCAGTTTGGAAAACGTCCCACCCAACAGCAGTTGATAGACTCGAGAAGTTTGGAGCAAGTTTGGAGCAATTAACCTCTGATCTTTCACGTATTTCAAATTGGAGCAGAGAAAACATGGTTGTTTTCAATGCCTCAAAAACTCAGTTCCTCCATCTCTCCACTCGACACAATCTTCCACACAACCATGATATCTTCGAAAACACACAACTCAAACCTTCTTCCGTTCTTAATATTCTTGACGTATCCTTTTCTCGTGATCTTTCTTGGAAAGATCACATTACTTCTCTTTCTAAACAAGCTTCTAAGAGGTTGGGTGTTCTGAGGCGCCTTCAGAATTACTTCACGCCACCCCAGTTGCTTGCTCTGTATAGGGGTGTTGTTCGCCCTTGTATGGAGTATGCGTCGCACATCTGGGGTGGTTCCTCTCATACAGCTCTCCTTGAGAAGGTGGAGTCTAGGGCTTTTATTCTCATCAACTCTCCTGCTCTTACTAACTCTCTCCAATCTCTTTCTGCCCGTCGAATTGTTGCGTCACTCTCTCTATACTATCGCTATTACAACGGACACTGCTCTTCTGAACTCTCTCGTCGCATACCTCCTCCATTGAGAAGAGCTCGGGCGACACGCCTCTCTACACAGTCTCATCCTTTCTCTGTCCAACTCTCAGACCCCAGACTTAACTGCTATGCTCAATCTTACATATACTATACTGATAAAGTCTGGAACACACTCCCTATATCTGTTTTCCCAACTTCCTTTGACTTGCATACTTTCAAACGCCGTGTATCTGGACATGTTGGCTTTCTTCGATCAGGATAAGATTTTTCCAACTCCGGTGGAATTTGGTAGGCCTCTGTCCTTTGCCCACCGGAGGAGATATATATATATATATATATATATATATATATATATATATATATATATATATATATATATATATATATATATATATATATATATATATATATATATATTATATATGTGTGTGTGTGTGTGTGTGTGTGTGTGTGTGTGTGTGTGTGAGTGTGTGTGTGTGTGATATATGAGATATAAAGAGAATAAAGTTTAATTAAAGCAAAGTAAAATCAGAGGTTATGGACAGAAAATGTTTTACAATTCACAGTGAGAAGTAATGAATTACAATAAAAATTAAATAGTATGAATAAGATAAAATAATGAATGCTAATTTAATAGAAGAATTCATTCGGAGCTGGAGCTGCTTCCTTTTCTGGGCTCCAGCTTCATCTCCGGCTCCATTCACATTCCTAGAAATGGTTCCTGGCTCCGGCTTCCTAGACCTGTTCAAAACTGCATCTAGGGATAATTTAATCTGTGATTATACCTTTCAAAATGGTTTTCTAGGTGGGTATGTTGTACGCTGCTAAACATCATCATGAACATTAGCATTTAGCAGAGATGGCTGGTCATTGATCTTTCGACTTTGTATAAATCCAGCATCACGAAATTTTGAAATCAAATGTAATGTTTTCGACTTCTTTGGAACTGCGGCCTGAAGAAACTTCAGTTTGAACTCCTCTATCACATTTCGGCATAATTTGTTCGCACAATAAGTCTCAACAAGAGATGCACGTTTATTTATGCAAAATAACAATCCTAACTCAAGGAAATAAAATAAACGCTCCAATGCAACTGGCAGCATGTTGACTTTCTGAACATTGCTGCCTTCTCACGCCTATTAAGGCAAAAATGTTTCGATGTAAATTCTACACTCTTATTATTCGTATTGCGTCCTTTATGAAACACCTGCTGCAAATTTTCACTTTCATTTTCAAATTTTGTTCGTTTTTAATTTTTTTTTTTTTTACAAAAGAAACCATTTATAAAATATTTTAAGTTTAACGATACATTAAAATACTAATTTCAGAATTTATAGTTATCTGCGTGTAAATATCCATAATGATTTTTTATTTAAACTAATTTAAATTTACATAATAAAGGAAGCTAAATCCAGGGCTACCAACCTTGACTTTTAATCCGGTTCTGCTCGACTTCGATCAAAATAACCTTGCATGAGTCGGGTCTAGTTTTTCGGGAGTAGTGACTTTTTTCATCTAATTAATGTTGAGAAAAATTTATCCTTAGCCTAATAATAAGTATTTGAACTTAAATTAGGTAAATAGAATTTTATTATATATATATATATATATATATATATATATATATATATATATATATATATATATATATATATATATATATATATATATATATATATATATATATATATATATATACGGTATATATTTTTTACCATACCACTACTCACGGGCAAAGCCCTATTCAAGGAGGGGTGTTAGAAGAATAAAAATGAAGTGAAAGAGTACAAAATACAAAAAATAAAAACCACCCCTTCAGGTCCCACCTAACACAAATTTCTTAGGTGAGCTCAAACGCGGGCTTTAAAGAAATTGAGATTAAATTCGGAAGGAAACACAGAAGATGGGAGAGAGTTCCACAAAACTGAGGTGGCAGGAAAGGAGGCACTTCAACGGACAAGCCTGGAGTTGCCTATGTCGAAGCAAAATTGATGCGCGGACATTGCATCCCTTGTGCTACGACATCGACGTAAAGGTGGAGGTATACGTGTGGATAGTTCCCTCAAGCATTTGCCGCTGTAGTATCTGTAGAAAAGAGATAAGACACCAACGTAACCTCGCAAATATAAAGAGTCAAGTGAATTAGAAAGAGCGGAACAGTTTATAAGTCTTTTATCCTTTGACTCAACCCCATCCAAAAGACGGGTGAAACCTGAGCCACCCCAGATATGAGAGCAGTACTCCATACAATGGCGGATGAGAACCCTGTATAATTGGTGTATCTGCGAGGAAGGAAAAATTATCTCAGTCTAAACAGAACTCCCAGCTTCTTTGAAGTCGCCCAAGCAACCATTGTGATATGAGTGTTCCAATATGTTTTTTTGTTTATGTGAAGACCTAGGTATATATATATATATATATATATATATATATATATATATATATATATATATATATATATATATATATATATATATATATATATATATATATATATATATATATATATATATCACCTCAGTTTTTTTTGCTTACTTTTGATAGGGGTGTTGTTCTAACCACTATTTTTTTTATTTATTTATTTTTACACATCACCACCGTTAATGGGCAGAGCCCTATTCAAGGAGGGGGTGTTAGTTACATAACTGAAAAGCAAGAGCATGCAAAGATTACCTTCTTATTGAGCAAAAGGAGTATTCCTCACACATCTGGGATGGTTCCACTCATAAAACTCTCCTTTAAAAGGTGGAGTCTTGGACTTTTGGTCATATCAGCTCTTCCGCTCTCACTAATACTCTCCAATTTCTTTCTGCCCTTCGAATTGTTGCGTCGTTCTCTCTATAATATCGCTATTTAAATGGACGCTGCTCTTCCGGACTCTCTCGTCGCATACCTTCTCCATTTAGAAGGACTCATGCAACTCGCCATTCTACACAGTCTCATCCTTTCTCTGTCCAACTCTCTGACCAAACACTTAACCGCTATGCTCAATCTTACAAATACTCTACTGGTAAAGTCTGGAACACAATCACTTCATCCATTTTCCCAGTTTCCTTTGATTTACACACCTTCAAATGTCGTGTATCGGGACATGTCGACCTTTAACTTGACCAGATTTCCGTCTTTTTCCATAACTCTGGTGGTAATTTTAGTAGGCATATGGCTTTTTCCACCAGATGGATAGATATATATATATATATATATATATATATATATATATATATATATATATATATATATATATATATATATATATATATATATATATATATATATATATATATATATATATATATATATATATATATATATATATATATAATTTGACTAGGTTCCCGACTTTGCTCCTAATTCTGGTTGAAATTTTAGTAGGCCTTTGGGCTTTTCTCACCAGAGGTGATATATATATATATATATATATATATATATATATATATATATATATATATATATATATATATATATATATATATATATATATATATATATATATATATATATATATATATATATATATATATATATATATATATATATATATATATATATATATATATATATATATGTATGTGTGTGTGTGTGTGTGTGTGTGTGTGTGTGTGTGTGTGTGTTTGTGTATTTTTTGGTGTAGTTTAACTAAAAAGAGAAAATGAGTTTTAATTTTTGAAAAAATTTATTCAAGAGTTGCAAAATTAAGAAATTATGTTAAAAGTCACAAATGAGTAAAATGGAATTTTTGTTTTTAACTTAAATTTTCAATTTTTAAATTATTGTTTCTTATAAAAGATTTTCTTTTAAAATATAAGTTAAAAAGGAAAAAAAATTCTGTTTTACTCATTTGTGACTTTTAACATATTTTCTTTATTTGGCAACTTTTGAATAAATTTCAAAAAAATTAAAACTCATTTTCTCTTTTTGGTTTATTAAACAACACCAAAAATACCCAAAGTATATTTCTTTCTACAACTAATATGAAACCATTTAAAGCAATAATTTATATGTAATTATAATTCCGCCCCTCCCCCCCCACCTTGAATGGGGTTCTGCTTGGGTGCTCTGCTCATAACTTACTCTAAAAATTGAAAAAAAAAATTATAAATAAAAATAAAAAGTAAAAACGTTTTCGGCAAAAAAATAAGTCCATGATTAATAATAATAATTTTTCTTCTTATAACATTTATAAAATTTTATAGCATAAATTATATGATGAAATATAATCATAATCTTAGTCTTTTCTGCTTTCTTAAATATAATAATATCAGTAATAACAATAACAATGTGAATAATATTTATATTATAAGCGGTGTGAATAAAGTAAAATAATATCATGCAAGAAGAACAATAACAGAAAGTATATATATATATATATATATATATATATATATATATATATATATATATATATATATATATATATATATATATATATATATATATATATATATATATATATATATATATATATATATATAATAATATAACGATAATAATAATAATAATAATAATAATAATAATAATAATAATAATAATAATAATAATAATAATAATAATAATAATAATAATAATAATAATAATAATTTCATATGTATGACAAAAAATGATGAACAAGAAAAGGTTTTTGTTGGTGCGAGTGTGTGTGTGTGTGTGTGTGCAAAAACATAGGTTCTCTCATACTGGTTCTTAATGTTACCTAAAAAGTCAAATTGTTATGACTTATTCTCTGCAAAGGTTGAAAAATTTCATTAGAAAAAAAAAAAAAAAAAAAAAAAGCAAAATATCAAAAGGCGTTTTAAGAACCTTTTCTTCAAACTCGATTGCCTTGGTTTATTATTATTATTATTATTATTATTATTATTATTATTATTATTATTATTATTATTATTATTATTATTATTATTATTATTTTTATTATTATTATTATTATTATTATTATTATTATTATTATTATTATTATTATTATTATTATTATTATTATTATTATTATTATTATTTTTGCTCTCATTATTATTGTATAATGTTATTATTGCCATTAATATTATTCATTATTATCATTGCTATTATTTATGATCATTGTCGTTATTATTATCATTACTATCATTTTTATTGTTGTTATTGTAATTATTATTGGTATTATTTTCACTATCATTGTTGTCATTAATATTTTTATTATATTGATATAATCAGTAATTAATTATTATTATTATTATTATTATTATTATTATTATTATTATTATTATTATTATTATTATTATTATTATTATTATTATTATTATTATTTTGATGACAGATATGCATCTCAAATTCTTTGTGGGATTATGTACAGTTTCGTTAGTATCCTCTCAGTCTTTCTCCTTCGGCATTGGCTTCGATAATGCTTCCCCTTCTGCTGTTTCATCGGGTTTTCCGTTCCAGACCACTGCCTTTGAGCCTCAACGCTCGCAGACGAGTTCCAGGGGAGCTTCTAGGAAGGCCTCTGAAAGCGCTACAAGACCCGAAGGCGATAGGCAGTCTAGTCAGAATATTAGGGAATCTATTTCTAGTTTTATCTTTTCTGGTTTGGACGACGAACCTGCGCAGACTTCAGCGAGACAGTCGACTTCGCACAGATCGAGAGAACAACCAAAGCAGACAGTTCAACAAAGACAAAGTACTCAAGAACAGACCCTTCCAGAAGTAAACAGACAAAGAGTTCCTTCTGTAAGATCTAGACAACAAACACAAAGGCAAACTACTGTAACTTCGCAACCACATAATCAGCAGCAACTTCAACATCAGCAAGTACAGCGACAACAACAACTCCAAGTAGTGCAGCAACAGCAACCACAACCACAACCACAACAACACAACCACAACAACAACAAGATCCCCAAGTACAACATCAACAGCAGCAGCAACAACAAATTGAGCAGTTACAACAAATTCAACAACAGCAACATACAGCAACAACAGCAACAGCTTCAGCAACAAAAAGATCTACTTCAACAACAAATTCAACGGCAACAAAATCCCAAAACACATCGTCAACAGCAACAACAGAAAAATTTCCAGCCTCAGCAGTTTGAAGAAATTTCCAGGGTCCCATTAGCTCGGAAAACCGAAACACAGACCATTTCTTCATTGTCTTCCCCAATTCAATCTCCTCCGGTAAGATATACAATAAACCATAATAGTAAAACATTACTTTAGTTTTAAACTATTTTGCAAGTACACAGAAGAAAATATTACAAACTATTTTCATACCATTTTTAAAGAATTTGTTAAATTAAGTTTAATTAGTTATGGAAAACTATCCTTGAAATTTATTTACAGGTTCAACAAGTAAATGAAGTAAATATTGGCAAGAGCCCATGCGCGAGGGGCATTCTTGGGCATGAGTGCAGAATGAATCTCAAGAATGCCGCATTGTCTTGCACTTCAGGTTGGTCATTTTAATTAATTTATAAATCTTCAAAATGCTTGTTAAATAGAAACAGTATTCAGCAGTTTGCTTTTATTGTAAATTATTAATAACTTTTCAGTTTTATCTGTATTTTATCGCTACTTAATTAATTATTAATAATATATTTAAAAATAAATTAAAAAAAGATATTATTTTTTTTTTGTTGAAATTTTAGTGTTAAAAAAAATCTTTGAATATTTTTTATGATTTTATAACCTTGATTTTAATAGGGAAATGTCATCAGTGCCAGCAATGTGGCTCAGTGCCTGTTAATGATTGGATAACTTGCTGCCGTGATCACTTCCTTTGTTGTCGCCCACTGGCAAGGTCGTGTCAAAGATGTGACCAACCTTTGTTGACTTCATTTTGTAATGTTGCCTTTGGAAAGTGCAAATAATATCTTTTTTTTAAATTAAAATAATTTTTGCATCAAAAATTTTTGACTCAAAATTGATGAAATATGTGAAAAGTTTTATTTTGAATCCAGTTATGTAAATAACTTTTAATTCTTTTAATTTTTGTAAAGTAAAAGAAAATATATTTTTAAAAACAAATTTTTACAAAATTTTTTTTTTTAATTACGAGCCTTTATTCCAACATGTTTCATTTTTATATTTTCCTATTTCTCCGTTTAATGATTATTCATAGCATTCTCATTCTCCATCTTCTTTTCTAATATCTTCATCTAATCTTATTTTTCTTCCTCCTCTTCCATCTCATCATCATCTATTTCTTAAATATCCAGTTAATTATAATCTTTTTCCTTCTTCATCTTATTTCATTTATACTTTTTCTCCAATTGGCCTTTTCCTTCATTCTTCTCATCTTTTCCTAAATATTCTTCTTCGTTTTCCACCCATTCTCTTTTTTCAATATTTTCTTCTTCTTCTTCTTCTTCTTCTTCTTCTTCTTCTTCTTCTTCTTCTTCTTCTTTATCCTGTTCAGTTTCTTTTTGTTCTTCTTTTCACCTTAGTTCATTATCTCTTTGCTTTGTTCTTGTCCAGTCATTTTTGCTATTCTTCTTGTTCTTGTTCTTCTTATTTACTTATTCTTGCTTACTATATATATATATATATATATATATATATATATATATATATATATATATATATATATATATATATATATATATATATATATATATATATATATATATATATATATATATATATATATATATATATATATAATAGTGATGCAAGAGGTTGAAACTCGTGCTCCGTCTGTTTGTCCGGCCATTAAAAAAAATTATTTCTCCGATCGAGTTTTTCTTTAAAAAATAAAACTTTTTTTTCTTCCTTATAAAAATCTGATTATTTTATCTTTTAAAATAATAGATTATGAAATATTTCCCTTTAATTTCCTTAATAATTGTTGGAAATAATGACGTACATATGTAGTTGATATTTAATTTTTTTTTTCTTTTTTTATAGAAATCTTTTGATTTTTAAATATTCTAAATTATATAGATACCTTTTTAAACTGAATTGCAGTTTTAACATTTAAAATCTCTTTTTTTTGAAGTCGGATGTTCCGAACATGTCGGAATATTCTTTCAATGAAGATATTAATGGCTATTTCTTTTCATTTTCATTTCATTTCTAAAAATATTTTCAAAATAAGAAACAAAAATGAAAACTAATAATTATAATACATAAATTCACAATTTTAATTTTAGCTTCGTAAACCATTTCTATTTGAATTTGTCAAAAGAATAATTATTATTCAAAGAATAAAAATATTTTCTTTAATTAAAGTTTCAAAAGAGTTTCAAAACTGCAACAAAATTTAAGTCATTTCAAATTGAGACAATTTTTATATTAATTAAATTTCGGAAATGATATTAAAACTGAAAATACGAGTATATAAAAACAATAACGACAAAAACAACAACAACAACAATAATAATAATAATAATAATAATAATAATAATAATAATAATAATAATAATAATAATAATAATAATAATAATTATAATAATAATAATAATAATAATAATAATAATAATAATAATAATAATAATAATAATAATAATAAAAATAATAATAATAATAATAATAATAATAATAATAATAATAATAATAATAATAATAATAATAATAATAATAATGCTCAATGAGTTTAGAGAAAGATATTTTTCATGAGGGGAAGCAACACGAAATATTCATTATGTTTTTATAACAAATTTTGTTAAGGAAGTAAAGGAGTCAATTTAATAAGATGAGGAAAGATGACTTCCTTAATCTAAGTATTTCAGTCCACTATTAAACATACATGAAGAGAAATGGAAGGCAGCCTCTCTTCATTCTTCCTTTTCGTGTTGAAAACAGAAAAAAAACGAAAACGATATTTAAAAGCTTTGAAATAACTGGAAGAAGTTTTAGGAAATGATGTAAGCTGTAATCGTAATATGAATGTTTTTTTCTCATTAGTTTTCAATAATTCTCATTTTTGTGGTTCCAAGAAAGTTTACTGTCGCTATTTGAGAAGCATCACAGTAGTTTTATTTTCATGTAGTAATTCATCGAAATATTTACTTGAAAAGTTCGAGAATCTATGGGTCATCGAATGTGCCTTCTTTGACTCTGGTATTGCTTATCGTTGGAAACTTATCTTCGAGGTACATAAACACTGCTCCATTTTTGTCAATGCCTTTTATGAAGTATGACTAGTCCTAATAATTAGTCCTAAATAAATAATTAACCCTAATTTAATACGCAAAAATAGTAGTATCACTAACAAAATTAAATTGAGATCGACAAGAGGTGCACATACAACGTTCTTTGACCCAGGTTATAAAGTAGTTCTCCATTGATATTCTCTTCTATGTTCTGGATAAAGTTTAAGGAATGTAGATACAATTTTCAAATCGTCCAAGACTTGAAACTTATGTTCTTCATCTCTAATGTTATTCAGAAGGTACTGTGTGATTTCATATGACTCTTTCATTTGGTTTATATGTCCAACAGGAACAGAAGGTAAAATGTTATAGTACATAACAAAACTACTCAAAGGCTCGCCTTGAAAGAGCTAATGAATGGTCTTCATTCAAATTGTCTGTAAATTAAAATAATAACTGTCTTGAGTTAATTTACATCTGCTCAGAAAAAAGATTGCAATAAATTTTAAAGAATGGAGCTAACAGTTAAGGACAAATATGAGCACTGATCTAATACTTCTTCCAAGAGAATTCATTTTTATAACCTAGAACCAAGTGCTAAGCTTTATTTAAGACATTTCTAGGTCACGTACCAGGTCGTTAAGTTAACTATGAGTTATTGTACGAGGAAATCATTAATTTTCTGCTGGAAAGAAATCACGAGTTATATATGTGAACTTTTCAAAATTAACATGAGCCTGTATCAAATTTTCTTCACCTACAGATTCACGTGTATAAAATTCTGATGGACTCAGGAGTTGAATGTCCTACACGGTGTGATACAGTTAGGATTACAAACGAAATATTGGGAGAACTGATAATGCATTTTTATTCTCCAAAGAACCCTTTATTGATTAAGCCTACCATGCAAAACAGTAAACAAGTGGTTTCCCCAATCCCTGGGAATACCATATAAAATCGAGTGTTATTTTTATTTTAGACACTAATGAAGTTTTGTTGCACAGTGGTTACTGCATATAACTTATCCTAGTCGTAGATTTTGCAAGAAAAAAAAAATAATAATAATACTTCGTACTGTCGAGAGGAGTGATGATATTATGATATTTCGGCTTTGTGAAGCGAATGTCAAATCTCCACAAATTTAGCAAAAATTTTCTTCATTATTCACACAAACTTACCCGACATTTCTTCTAAACTACATGCATTTTTGAGGATAATTTGAAGAAAATAAATGGATCATACACTTGCGATAATTTCCTGATAATGCAAATTAATTAAACTAATAATTAAAGTCTCTGGCTCCTCCATTAAACCCTGCATTGTCGGGAATCTGTGTATTCTTAAGGAATCCTCCATTGAATCCTTCCATCTCTTCTTAGGGCTTATTATTGTTCTGACCTCTTCCGCCATCCAGCCTCACTTCTTTTGAGTATTCTATTAAACAGAATTCACTCAATATGACCTTACCATCTCACTTTGCCTTCAGCCATGCGCTGTAATATGGACTTCACTCCCAACTTCTCACTTTTTCAACTCGTATATATATATATATATATATATATATATATATATATATATATATATATATATATATATATATATATATATATATATATATATATATATATATATATATATATATATATATATATATATATATATATATATATATATATATATATATATATATATATATATATATATATATATATATATATATATATATATATATATATATATATATATATATATATATATATATATATATATATATATATATATATATATATATATATATATATATATATATATATATATATATATATATATATATATCAAACAGGAAAGAAAACCAAAGGGAACAACATAAGGAATGCAGGTGAGGAATTGGTGACATCAAAGGAAATTAGCGACAGATTGACAGAGTATTTTGAATCTTTTCTGAATATGAAATAGGAAAAAGAAAATTGAGAGGAGAAAAGTTTCAGGAAATGTTCGATGCGGGAGAGGAGTTCACGGTGGAGGAATATGAGTTGGTTGACGTTTGCCAAAATGAAAAACTGTAAGGACTCCCTGAGAGGATGGAATAATGATAGAGTTGAGAAATATGCATGCGAGCAAACAAAAAATTAGATATTTGCTATTACGGGACATATGTTGGTGTAGAATCAAGTGTCGGAGAAATGGAGAAAGACAAGAATAATTCCAAAATTTAAAAGCAAAGGAAATTCTGGCTTTTTTTTCCAAGATGAGCTTAGGAGGAACAACGCTTTTCCCTATCGAAGGAACTGGAGAGAGACGCTGAACCGACTGACAGTTATACCTGGGAGCTAAAGAAGAAGAAAATATAGGCTTATATCCTTATTCTTATCCTTATGCTCTCCCAAGAAGGGCTTTCACTCAGTAAGTAGGACCTGCAATCTTCATCCTTCTGGCTACGAAAATTTTTATCCTAGAGTTTTCTAGAAGACTTCTTCTCAGTGCTATGATTTTCAGTGCTAGTCCTTGAGTATCACACTCTCAGGTAGGGGTTTCATCCTTTCGGTGAGACTAGCATCCTCCATCAGGTATTCAAAGCTTTCTCTATGAATTTTTTAGAATATCTTGCTCCCGAGATAATAAGTTTACAATGTCGGCCCTGGAGTTGATTAAAGCAACTAAGTTTACGAGTCGGGTTTCTTGCTAGAACCATGCGAAGAAAATCTTTATATTATTATATATATATATATATATATATATATATATATATATATATATATATATATATATATATATATATATATATATATATATATATATATATATATATATATATATATATATATATATATATAATGTGTGGTAAAACATTTGTTTTTAGTAAACCTTACACGGAGGATAAGGCATTGGGCTAGAATATATATGATCATTTATTGTATGAACAACGTTTCGGTCCGGCTGGTATCATCATCAGGTCTGAAATATTAAAATTTATATTGTTGCCTATTAATATATTTTAAAAATATGCCAGAAAGGAACAAAGATAAAAATACAGAATACTCCAAAATAACAATAACAATAATTTTATTTCATAAAACTTTATTCAGGAAATGCTACATTTACGTATAGTTTAACAGTAGATCCTATACTACTAAATTCAATAATAACCATAATAATAATATTGTGACTGTCCAGTTCTCTGAAAAGAGGCCGCAATGTAGGAGAAAACACTGTGATGGTTATAACAATAATGATATTTATTCTAATAATAATAGTACTAATAATAATATTAATAATAATAATAATAATAATAATAATAATAATAATAATAATAATAATAATAATAATAGTAATAGTAATAATTACATAGTAATATAATAATAATAATAATAATAATAATAATAATAATAATAATAATAATAATAATAATAATAATAATAATAATAATAATAATAATAATAATAATATATAATAATAATAATAATAATAATAATAATAATAATAATAATAAATAAAAATAATAATATAAAAAATGAATAATAATAATAATAATAATAATAATAATAATAATAATAATAATAATAATAATAATAATAATAATAATAAATCACATATGGGCTGAAAATACTAAAATAAGAATGAAAGCAATAGTAGTAAAATACAACAGCACCACTGAGATTACTGATATTTATAGTAAAAAAATTTCGATAATAATAATAATAATGTCAATAGTAATGATAGAGAATAATAGTAATAATAATCATAATAATAACTGCAATAATAGAAATAATATAAGTTATTTCTGTAGAATATCTAATTTTAATAGTTATAATAATAATAATAATAGCAGTCATAATAATAATAATAATAATAATAATAATAATAATAATAATAATAATAATAATAATAATAATAAATTAAAGCAAAATGAAAAATAAAAACAATTAGAATTATAAAGTTTAACAACTTGCTCCCAATAGTTGCCTTGTTCTGAGATGGCGAATAGACCAACAAGATAACTAAATCAAAGAAGACAACCAACTGAAGAGAGTTACAGAAAGCTAAACAACAAAGAAATTGTAGGTTGGCAATTAGTTTCTACATGTTGAGCTGATTTCTATTCGTCCAAGTTTTACTTATATACTAAGATTTCTAAAAATTTGGGAGAAAAACAGCGTTCTTTTCGTCCCTTTTGGGGCGAAAACTCCCAGATTTCCACGCAAAAATGACTTCACCATCGTAGATTTCTTACGATTTTTGAAAATACTTTTGGTGATGACTAAATTCCTGATAAAAATTTAGATGTAAGCAAACCAAATGTAAATACACCCATTTTCATTGCTCCCATTTGTATCTCGATATTTATGTGTCATTTTATGTAAATTTTTAAAATTTCTTTAAGTAAATGTGTTAAAATATGTCGTGATTTTCAAGATTATTTATAAATTTTAGCTTTATACGAAACAAAAAGGAATACTAGTAGGCTATATAATCAATCAGTATAATTAAGTCTATTAGAATTTTTTTTTGCAGTACCGTTATTTCTTCTTAATTTATGTACAATAGGCTTTATTATTATTTTGTTTTGGCTGCTTATAATCCTCTTACAACCGAGTATTCATGATTTTGCATCAGTTGAATATTTTGAGAGCCCAGCCGCCATGTTGAATTGGAATCAGCTGACTCGAAAAGTGAAAGAAAACGTATGAGATTTAAAAAAATTTTGGAAAACCATTCTATTGTGCAAATCGTAAGATGCTCTTTAAAAAGGTCTTAAAAAAGTCCTTACGAAAGTGGCGCGTCTCTTAATTTTTAGGAACTTTGTGGACAAATAGAAAAATTGCTGTAGATGGTCGTGGAAAGGAAAATATTTAACTGATTTATGTTGAAGATATATTTCTGTTTAGGTATGGAGGGCTTTGCCCCCGTTGATATATGCTCGAGTGCCAAGCATTTGTATATTCAGCTGATTTTTACATTAAGAAAAACAAAAAAATAAAATATATGAAATATATAATGACTGTATTTAAATATCAATATATCGGTGTTTCGAAATATCGACATAACAAACATACAATCATCTATAAAAGTTACACTTAAAATATACATTTTCCTTAAACACAATGTTTAAGGATATTCAGGTTTAACTTTAAAATATTTTAATTCTGTGAATTTATTATTTGATAATACTAATTTATTTATTTATTTATTTATTTATTTATTTATTTTTTATTTTTTTTTACATTTAACCACAGTCATTCATTTGAATCGTTTGTAACCCTTATTCTTTTGCCAATATACATTATATATATATATATATATATATAATATATATATATATATATATATATATATATATATATATAATATATATATATATATATATATATATATATATATATATATATATATATATATATATATATATATATATATATATATATATATATATATATTATGGAAAATCCTTATATTTTAGATTTAATTAAATATTTTATGATTTAAAGAAGCTATTTTTGGTTTACATATTTGCTTCTTAGTGAAATACAAAATCTCTGGTTTATTTGAAGTTTCAAAATTTCCCTAAAACTAGATTCCCATTATAATGGCAACACAAAAAGCTTGTTAGGCGATTTTTGAACACGCTAGAGCTACTTGCTCTTATAACTCAGAACTCGTTAGAAAACAAAATTGAAATGTAAGGGTTCTTTAATAATTATATCAACTTCATCGACAAGATCTTCCAGAGAACGTAATGTATTTAACTATTAAGTGACCTTTCTTTGAATAATAATTGTTTATTTGGATATTAGGACTTTGAATTTGGGCTCTGATTACTATATTGGAACTAAGACATTGACAGTCTTACTCTTTATTTGATTTGCTTGTTTGATCTTAACTTTTAGCAAAGAGTAGGCTTGTTAGGCATTCTATGGGGTTTAAAATTTGACTATAATACTTGACTAACATTTTTAAAAGTTCTAAGTTGTAACTGGAATTGGGATTTAATGCCCTGATGTTTTGAATGGCAATTGTGCTGTTAATAGAGGTTCCGTTTGCTTTTTAAAGTACTTACTTAAAATTAAATAAAGTCTTTAACGTTTAAAGGCACTTCTCCCTAAAGAACTTTTATGGAAAAGATTAAAAGTTATACTTAAAAATTTGGCTAGAAGATCATATTAATATTTGGTGAGTTACTTTAGATTTTTATTGTTTACAATTACTATTTTTCTTTAGGCTAATATATCTAATATTTGGTTTTGTTACTTTAAAAACATCTTTAGGACAGACAGTCACATTACTGTCTTATTCTCCGCGATTTCTGTTTACAAGCAAATCGCAACAATATATATATATATATATATATATATAATATATATATATATATATATATATATATATATATATATATATATATATATATATATATATATATATATATATATATATATATATATATATATATATATTATATATATATATATATATATATATATATATATATATATATATATATATATATATATATATATATATATATATATATATATATATATATATATATATATATATATATATATATATTATATATATATATATATATATATATATATATATATATATATATATATATATTATATATATATATATATATATATTGATCTTATTAATTATATCTGCCACAGTCGATGGTAACGAAATTTTCTTTATTTTGTAGAAAATGACCCCAAAAAACGAAGGGAAAAAATTTAAAAAGACGTAAAACGAAAGATAAATTAAGTTATTGAATTTTAAAAATCGAAAAAAATCCTGAAATGTAGCCAATTTAGAGAGAGTATATTTTATGTCTCATATATGGTCCATGTATTTTCCCTTAATTTTTTATCCTAACATACTAGTTCGACTTAACCCAACCTTGACTTGAAGGGTAAATGTAGGTCTAACGGCTAGCAAATATGTATTAAAATAAGTTTATTGCGACAAAAAACTTCCAAAATGAAAATAAAAATTTGTTACAAAAAAATTGATACGTGTTGCAATAAAAAAAAAATACGCCAAAAAAAAAAAGAAAAAAAAAGGCGCCAATGGAAAATTGGCTATAAAAAAAATAACCAGATGTAGATAAAATTAAAAATAATCTAAATGTATGTATATTAAAGAGCGAAATCTTTGGGTTTTGGGGGTCTCAATTAACCCTTGACTAACCCTTCCTTCGGTAGCTCCCTAGTTCGCGCCCTATTTTCCCATTCTCTCTCCTCTAATAGAAGAAGAGAGAGAATAGTCAGTTAATAAAAATATAAATTTATGTACAAAAAAAGAATGTCACTCTTTTCCATTCAAACGATTGATAGGGGGTAAGTAAAACCCCCAAAGTGGGTTTGAAATTCCACCACTGCCTCGAAAGGGGGTCCACGTACTGAACCCCCCCCCCGGATGCCTCTAGAGAAGAGTTACTCTACAGTCAGAAGAAACTGGAAGTGACATACCAGAGGTGAAAAACAATAATGAAAAGGATAGAGGAAATAATCGTTAATTGGAGAAATATGTGTAGGTGTACATAAATTTAATAACAAAAACTACATTTGGTTAATGAAACTACAAGTCTTCATACTGTTGAAGGTGTTAGAGTTTGTATTTTAACTGTGGGTACAACGCATCCCTTGGTTGAAAAATGCGGAGAGGTGGGATACGTTGGTTTTGGCAGCATGCAAACTACCACGATTCATTCAGGCAGACATGTCTCTTTAAGCTCCCCCATGTATGTACGTAATAACGGTTACCGACCCACTCCCATAGTTATTTACGAAATCGCGTACGTGTCCCCTTTAAATCAGGTAAACAATGGCTAAGATAGGCTCGTACGAGTCCTACAGACACTCTTCCTTCCTCTGGATTCGAGAAAGGAAAGACAATGCGTCTGCAAGGTATATTACTCATTCTACCGCATGTGAGCGGCTACCTCGAATCATTACTTACACAAGGAAGCCTAAATGATTATTGAAATGCATGCGTTGTCGTGTTTATGCGATTAAATGGTAACAATGACGATAATCTATAAATAAAAGATATTCTACTTACAGATTTTCCCTTTCTAACTTCATTAATACTTACGGGGAGGAGGACATTATTTCAATCTGCTCTCCATCAAACAACCTCCTCACACGTCTCTGACTAAATTAGACACACAATTGAAATAAATGCTCTCAATGAAAAGGATTTATATTGAATTCAAACAACTGAACTTAGCTTGTAATTACACACACACACACACACACACACACACACACACACACACACATAATACATATATATATATATATATATATATATATATATATATATTATATATATATATATATATATATATATATATATTATATATATATTATATTATATATATATATATATATATATATATATATATATATATATATAAAAATTTTGATTAAGAGTCTTTATCTATTATTGAAAATGAAACCTTGAAATCTTAATTTGGACGTCAATTGAAATCCATTTTCATAAACATTAAATTTTGAACCTTGTGAATAATATCTTTAAATTTTGAACATCCACTTTTAAGTATTCTTTTTTACTAATTAAAAAAAATTTTTTTTATCATAAATTTTGTTCTGTTTAAAATTTTTTAGTAACAGAAAATTATTCTACTTTTTAATTTTATAAATATATTTCTTATTGTTATCCCTTTGAAATTAAAATAAAAAACTATTAAACTAAAAACATGATGAAAGGATAACTAAAGAAAATAATTTTGGCAAAATGAAATTTTCAAATTATTATTTAGTGCTTTTGTTTCACATGAATAAATTTGTAAACTACCTAT
>SEYY01000709.1:55000-70689 GCA_009176605.1 Armadillidium nasatum
GTTCCAAGCAGTAGACAGCCTCGTCTTAGAACAATAATAAACAATAAACCTATTATATATATATATATATATATATATATATATATATATATATATATATATATATATATATATATATATATATATATATATATATATATATATATATATATATATATATATATATATATATATATATATATTAGTGATAGGACGATTAATCGTCATTGTCATCGGCAAAATCGACATTTTTCTCAATCGTAATTGTCAATTTTTGCCGATTAGTTTGCATATATTAGCTTATAAATATCTCTACTCTACCCTCTTCTATTGAGAATGAAATTTGGTTTAGTAGTGGAGGACAAATATATTCTCCAAGACGAAATTTAATTACCACAGAAACTGGAGAAAAATTGTTTCTGCATCACAGTTTAAGAGCTCTAAATTCAAAGTACCAGAAATTTGCATGTCTGTCCAAGTTCTCTAATATATTAAAATTTTTAAAATCAATTATCTGGAGATACTACAAGGTGTCCCACTCATTCTCTGCTCCAGATATACGCCAAAGTTTGTATACGCTTATAGATATCAAAGTAATGGTCATAATTAATATAATTTGCAACGAACATACTTCAGTTTGTGAGACTCATACTCACATCACAACAGTGTTAGAAGTGATCTCCATTGGCATCAAGGCATACTTGCACAAGTTTTTCCGTATTACAGAAGGTTGCCGCCAACACAATGGGAGTCACAGCGTCAATTGTCTGCCGAATGTTGTCTTTCAGTTCTACGAGAGGATGTGGCTAGTTCCGATATACTTTCTCTTTCAGCATGTTCCATCGGAAGAAATCCGGAGGGGTGAGGTCAGGAGACCGTGGTGGCCAAAATCCCTTGCAAATGACCCAATCTTCACAAAAGGACTCAATTTCGTGCACAAACGACTGTCGAGCGACCGCTCTTGATTCCACTTCGCTTCTCACACACCCACACACCAAAGTTTGTTCGTTGCAAATTTTATTAACTTATGACTATTATTTTGATATTTATAAGCGCATATCTGAGACCGAGAGCGAGTAGGACATCCTGTATGATACTACATTTAAAATTACAGGTTTTCAAATTTAAATAAAGAATAAAGAAAAAGAAACAATTTAATTCTTCCTTATTATAAAATTATTACATCTATTAAAATAATGGAAACTTTTAAAATATACTTTTCCAGTTTTATCGTCATCGTCAAATTTATTACAATCGTCATTGTCATCGTTTTCGTAAAAAAATTCTTAATTAGGGATCCATCGCTATATATATAAAATATATATATATATATTATATATATATATATATATATATATATATATATATATATATATATATATATATATATATATATATATATATATATATATATATATATATATATATATAGAGATATTAGATAGAGAACATCCGCATCCGCAGAGAGAAAGCATTCCAAAACAGTTACAAACAAATAATCCGAAGCATCCGCATATAAAAATTCAACATCCGCATCCGCATCCGCATCCGCACTTCCAAAATTCAACATCCGCATCCGCATCCGCATCCGCAAATTGGAAAATATGACATCCGATCCATCACTATTATAAACACAAAAAATATAACAGTTACTCAAAATGCCCTTCATTTGCTTTGAAGAAGCCTTAAGTCTGTTGTGTCAATCGTATTTTGAAGCACGAATCTCTTCCATAGGAAAGTTGCTCATTGCATCCGTTAGAGCTCGCTTTAAAGAACTAATATTTGGGTGTCGTCTTGAGCAGATCATTCTTTATAAAACTGTCACACCATCGTAACTCACTCCGGCTTAGCCATCACAGAGACCGGATCATGACCTCTTTGAACTGTGGTATGAGTTCAGCAGCTGTTTTAGATGACCTTGCATACACCCTATCGTTTTGCTTGTTAAAATATTTTCTACTCAAAATATTTTTTCATATGCAAAGAGAATTTTTTTGTGCCTATCATGCGCTAACTCAGACAACAGTTTTTTCGACGCTTCTCCATTTTTTTCCTTTAGAGGCATCGGTGAGTAAATATCCGTTGTGTGTTTTGCAAGTCCATAATCTTAAGTCTTCTCTGACAATGTGTTATATGGAATTCTTGGATTTCTGCATTTTGTGTGACATAATTTTTTTGTTTAAGAAGAGGATTTCGTGCTTTATCAGCTTTGACATCGGGTGGTGTCCGATTAAAACACAGCTTAACAAATCTATGGTGATCTTTCACATCACTAGTGTCCATGTCCTCGTATAACTTTATGTCACGATACACAAACATACTGCTAATAGCGAGCGGTTGGAAAGTCTAGAGAATGATACTTTTTCCCTAACTTATAATAGCAGCACTCTTTTGGTTATCGCCCCACTTCATAGTTACTTAATAAGCAACCGACGAAAGCAGTGTCTAAACATAAAGTATGAAGATTAAATATTGAAAGTCATATATCATCTCCTTGGATACAGTAATTTCTTACCGGGTTACAGCAATTCAATTTTAATTAACAATTTATTTATACAGTAGTTATATATATATATATATATATATATATATATATATATATATATATATATATATATATATATATATATATATATATATATATATATATATATATATATATATATATATATATATATATATATATATATATATACTTAGGAGCAAAATTAATGCACAAGCTAAAGAAATGCCTTAAGATAGGAAAATTTAATTCCTGCACAATATTCTGATATATTTATGATTATAATTACATGAGGGAACAATAAAGAACGTGGGTGGTATTGACAAACACCAACGTAAGCATCAAAGGTAGCCAGTTTGGACGTGATTCCCGCTAGTTATGGGATATGAAATGTTACTCCTGTCCAGTTGAAGATGTTATATTCGCAACAAAAGTCTTTCAGTAGAGTGTATAGACCCCTCTGACATCGATGACTGCTCGGCAACGGCGTGGCATGCTCGATGTTAGGCTGCGTATGTCGTCTTGCGTCACCTCATCCCACAGTCTTAAGACTGTCTGCCGGAAAGCTTGTGGGGTCTGTGGTGGGGGAGAGAATTCTCACACCCTTCGTTTAAGCATGTCTTACAAATCTTTTATCGAGTTGAGATCCGGACTGTAAACTGGCCAGGCCATGGTGTTGATATTAACGGTATTTAAATTGCCCTGAACGCATGCTGTGACATGTGGCGGGCATTGTCCTGCATCAGAAGGAATCCTTGAACAATAATCTGGGCAAATTTGATAACATAGGGTTCGATGATGTCGGTTATGCATCGTTGGGAGGTCAAGGACCCTCCTTCAATGATATGTAACTCCGTGGAGGCCGTCATGGATATTCCACCCAAGACCAAAATAGAACCTCCATCAAAGGCCCTGACATGTGCAATATTGCATGCTGCATACCTTTCATGCGACCGTGGATAGATGGGGTTACGACGGTAGGAGATAAACAGACAAAATCTGTATTCGTCTGTGAAGAGGATATTAGCCCATTCGTCCATGGTCCAGTTGATGTGGGTAAGCCCAAATTCGAGTCGATCTCTACGATTTCTTGTGGTCAGTATAGGGCCTCTAGCCGGAGTATGCGGACGATAGTTGTGTTCGGCAAGACGCCGCTGCACAGTATCTTGACTTATACAGATACTTTGCACCTCCTCCAGCTGCATTTGGAGGCGACGGACTGTGGTATGTCGTTCCCTAAGCGTCCTCAGCAGCAAAAAACGATCTCCGGCACATCTGCCTTGTCCCAGACATCTTCTATGCTCCTGGGTCTCGTTAAACCGTTGCAGTATCCTACCGATCGTTGTGTGTGAAACCCCGAAGCGTCTGGCGATGGCGCGATGACTGTACCCCTCTCAGACGAGTGTCGTTATCTGGACACATACATCACGTGAGACAGGTCGACACACTCTCTTCATCGTTCTTGAGGTTACAGAGGAGATATACTAAACAAAATTGGGCATGCAGCTTTTAAAACGTACCCTCTCCCCACCTATGACGCATCGCGATGAGTGGATTTTAATGTACCCCTTTAGCACCAATATCACACCGTATTACAACATTGGTACCCATGCATCCTTGTGCTGATCTATAATAATCTTCAACAACACCCTTCTCGCCCACAATTCAACCGGTAGCACATCATCGAAAGGTCCACCGTACTTCGTCAATGGTGCATTGATTTTCCGTTTAAGTATAGTATATATATATATATATATATATATAATATATATATATATATATATATATATATATATATATATATATATATATATATATATATATATATATATATATATATATATATATATATATATATATATATATATGTTACCTATGTTTGTGAAAATACATTGTTGCTACTAAAATCACCATTAGAGCTGATATGATAATTTCACTCAGTGGTTTGGCCCACCACACATACGGAAAATTATCTAGAAATATATCTGGTAGTGGAGGGTATTTTTCCTGTTATAATATATATATATATATATATATATATATATATATATATATATATATATATATATATATATATATATATATATATATATATATATATATATATATATATATATATATATATATATTCCAGCAAAAATTCAGAATTATTTTTATACTTTGAATATTATAAATGTTAATCAAGTTTATTAGTTCCATTTGAAGGATATTTTCTCATTTAAAAAATTAGAACAAAGCAAAGAAAAAGAAATAAAATGTACCATTATTTGAATATCACTTTGCAAGACAACAATGAGGATGTTGTTGGCAAGTCCAGCAGATCCAATAAACAAAAGAGCCAAAAATGTTTTCCAATATTCGGGTTGAAGATTAGTTGAAAATCCATTTGAGTTTTTTATTTTGACGGAAGATTGAGATGATCTTAGAGGGGATGACTCCGAACCAGAGTTTTCTGAGTCACTTGATACAGAAAGGCTGTTGATATGAACAAAATTATTTTCTTTATACAAACGAACCGCACACCAAACTATTGAAGACATTATAAACCAATGAAAAAGCGTATAGCAATGAAACCAATTTCAAAAACCTACTGAGACGCTATAAATATAAATCTACCATTTATTTGCTGTTACCTTTCAAATGTGATTTCTAATATAAATATACAATTACAAATAGAAATAGAAAAGCTGTTGCCATGTTTGAGCAAATTAGTCAAGATATCGATCACTTTTAAACCCTCTTTGGAAAGTCCCCTTTTGACGTCCATTAAAACTACTGAGAAATTGCAATCAATATCAAACAAAAGAACATTATCATTAACCAACACAAATCAACTATTTTTTATCCCCATATATATATATATATATATATATATATATATATATATATATATATATATATATATATATATATATATATATATATATATATATATAATATATATATATATATATATATATATATATATATATATATATATATATATATATATATATATATATATATATATATATATATATATATATATATATATATATATATATATATATATATATATATATATATATATATATATATATATATATATATATATATATATATATATAATATATATATAAAGAGGCGTAGGAAACGGATTTTCTTTAAGAGTTTACCACCATTCATAAGCTGAGTTTTGTTTTTTTGAAGGAAGGGACATACACACAAAGCAAAAGAAAAAGAAAACCCACCCAAATCCGAACCTAATGCAAGTCTCTCAGGTTGGCGTAGACGTAGGCCTTGAAGAGAGGAAGGTTAGATGTAGAATTAAAATGAGATGGTGGCAAAGAGCTTCCACAGAACAGAGATGGCTGGAAAGAAGAAGCCGCCACAACGAACATGTCTTGGATTTCCAACATTCACCCAAAATTCATGTGAAAGAAGGCACCCCTTTTGCTAAGAGGGCGACATAATGGTGGTAGAATGCGAAAGATCAATCCCCTCGAGCAATTGCCGTTGTAGTACCTATTGTAAAAAGACATAGTGCGCCATTGTCTTGTTGCAGGGAGGTAGAGGGTCAAAAGAATTTGAAAGTTGAGGAGGGTTTAATATTCTTTTAGTGTTATACTCAACCCTATACAAAAGAGAGGAGGAACTGGAGTCCCCTCAAATGTGAGAACGGTACTCCAAACAAAAACGAATAATACTCGTATAATATTGGAGTAGCTGTTCTGAAGAAAAAATTCTCCCAACCTGAACAGAACTTCCAGCTTCTTAGAGTTCGCTTTAATAACAGTCGTGATATGTGGTTCCTAGACAATTTACTGCTTATGTTTAGGCCAAGAATGGTAATATTTTATTTACAGGCGAAACGAGAGAGCCTTCGAAAAAAATAGGAAAATTAAGAGGTATTTTTTGAAAGGAAAATGTGAAACTGAGTATTTAAAAAGAGTTGAATTTTAAAATGTTTCGGTGACTCTACAGACTACAAGGAAATCATATCCCTATCGACAAGAATAAAATCTGAAAGATAAAGACAAGAAGTAACTCTTGAAGCATGAGGAGGAATGCCATCCGGGGCATTAGCCTTCCTGACGTTCATAGATTTCAGAATCCCATGCCCTCCATTATGAATAATAAAAAGTAGAGACATGAAATACCTGAGAGGATAAGGAATAGGAAGAGTGATGACAGAATTGTCCAAGGAGTTATAAAATGAAAAAGGAGGCCGAAAGAGGTTTGCCTTTTCAGAAGAAGTATTAGCTACAGAACCGTCAGAGCGAATAAAAGGAGGAAAGACAAATTTACAAAAGTTATTACAGATGTTTTTGGCAAGTGGCCAGAAATTTTTAACAGTAGAAGGTCAGCGCACTTCATTTTTATGAAAGTACACTTAGTCCGTCGAAGATTATCCTTGCAACTATTCCTAGCTGAATGAACATTAGCAAAAGTGATAGGAAAAGTAAAGTTTCCATTCTCGGAAAGCATTGTCTCTATTCTGAAGGACATGAGAAAAAGTTACCTTCAAACCATGGATTTTGAGGAGAAAAAAAATTTAACTGAAGGAAAATGAATCTGCTCACGCCACTTGCGATTAAGGCCTCTAACTTTCAACAGACACCGAAGAGACCTCCGAGTCAAAACAGGATTCATTTCAATGGTAGTTAGCAAAGAAGTGACGCAATGATCCCAAATTATCACGATTAAAGTGCTAGAAAGTGTTTTGAGCACGATGGAGCTGTTGGAGAGAGAGCACTATAACTAAGAGCTACAAGCTTATGGTCAGAGTTACCGATAGGAAAGGAAGGAAAATGGTGTATTTATTTATATAAGAAGAAGTGGTGAAGCATAAACCAAGTGTGTTCAAGAACTGGTTAGGACGATCTGGGAAAGTGCGAAAGGTGATAGTGAAATAAATAGATAATATATATATATATATATATATATATATATATATATATATATATATATATATATATATATATATATATATAAGTAGTATATAGGGCGACTTCGGCAGGAAAAATCAGGCAACCTGTCCCTAACGGTCTTTTCTGCATTTGCGTGCAATCCTGCATTCTCAGGGACCTTCCTGACATTTCTTTGTCGGTTCACGGAGCCTCGCGGGCCCACGGACCCCAAAACCCCCAAGTTCGAATCAGTTCCAGGAGGATTGAACCGCAAAGAAAATGGTCAGGAAAGAAAGTGAGGTGAACGCAGCGATTTTGCAAACTCAGGCAACTTCCTGATACCATTTTTGGGGGGTTCACGGGGCCCCGCGGGGCCCCTTCCCCAGACTTGAGGCCAATTTCAATGGGTTGAACCCCCCAAAATGGTATCAGGAAAGAGCGTGAGGTCAATTTGAGCGGAGTGATTTGCTTTGCAAATCAAAATCCCGTTGTGGCTTAGGTTGCCTGATTTTTCCTGCCGAAGTCGCCCTATATACTACATTTATATTTATATATATATATATATATATATATATATATATATATAATATATATATATATATATATATATATATATATATATATATATAACAATTAAATAAAACATAGCAACGTAAAATGCTAGAACATTAAAGCAGATTTTCATGTATTGAGAGGTATAAGTACACTACATGTTGAAATATTATGTCTGAATGAAGTAAGATGCAAACAAATGTCGAATGGTGGAACATTCTTTCATGCTGGAGATGAAACTGAAATATTGGGGATTGGATGTAGTATTCATATTAATTAAGAAGGAAAAAAATCAGTAGCAATGTATATGACAGAATACTCGTCAGTTTCAGACGGTTTCCTTCTAGTGTTAAAAAAAGTAGAAGCCTCTTTAGCATTTAATAATTCAGATTTTCTCATTTACAGCAAATGATGAAGAGAAGCATAATGAAGAAAAAATAAAAAAAAAATCTAAGGAGAAATATTTATAGATGGAAACAATATACACATAATAAAATTACTTTTCTTTTAATAGGAACTAGAATGCAAATGATGGTAATCAATGAATTGATGTCGTAAGTAACCCTTTGGAACTAAGAATTCGAAGTCGGGAATGACTGAGAGAAGTAATTATAATGGTACATTGAGAAAGTGAATACAGTTGAGAATAAATGATTTTACCACAATCAAAATCATCTTTGAGCTTGAAAGACACGTGAGACAGAAATACCTGAAAATAAATTAATATTTTCCCTGAATCAGATTGTGATAACGAAACTAAAGAGACAACTACGAAAAGCACCATACCATTATGTTAAAGAGACAGTTAGATTTGTTAAAGAAATATGAGGAAATAAAGAAAGGATACAATGATGTTACGGAAAGAAATATGAAGCTAAGAAAGATGAAGTACAAACGAGAAAACACTGCTGATTGGTAGTGGTGATCCCTACAAGTAGCCATTAGAAAAACAAATGAAATAGTTATTTCAAAGAATGAAAGGAAGGAAAGTCTAAAATCAAAAGTATTCTAAACAAGATGAGTGAAAGAATAAAATTTAAAGATGAAGACAATGATAATGGAAGGTGTGAAAACAAACAAAACGCAAATGATGTAACAAGGCCAAGGGAGCATTTATGTACACCCGTTCGTTGTTTAATATTGAGAATTTATCAAGAGATCAGAAACTCATGGACGATGTGGTTTCTGATATAAATAGCAAAAGAGGGCAAAATTGTATAAAATTAACAAAGAAGAAGAAGCACAGAACAATGGTAATAGGAAAGGAATGTTCATAAAGAGATGAAATGTGCATATTTCAGAGTTGCTTAGACCTGACACATTGGACCTTCCATTACTATTCACAGTGATCACCAATTGGGAAATTATCTGGGAAGCTGCTATCACTAGTAAGTGAGGATGAAAAATAAAGTGGAAATGTTGATGGTTGTGAGAGAACTAGCAGCCCAGCAAGCAACAGCTCAAGCAAAATTAATCTTTAAAATTTAGAGAAATAACATAACAAATGGGCACGTCAGTATCAGTTGTCCTATCAAAAATACAGAGAAACTTAGATTGTGATCAAGCTCCGAAAATTTTTACCAAAAGCTAAGTTGTAAAGATTCTTCTACGGTTTGTTTGGAAAAAGAATTAAATAAGACCACAAATATTTGAATAATAATATGGGCTCCTTAAGGGGAAAGGCACGAGAAATTCCATATTTCTCCTGAGAATTTTGGAATAAGATCCCAATACTCGTGTTTAAGTGTTCGAGATTGGAAACAGATGAGGAAAGATTTGAGAGTAATAAAATATTTTCAACTGGAGATTGAAGTCAACTAGATGTTAAAATTGAGAATGGCAGGATATTGAGAGAGGTAACTAAAAAGGTTGTGCGAGGTCACTAGAGGTCGATCTCTCCAGTATGATCAAAACGAGGAATAATCAGATTTGAAAAAAATGAAAATTAGTTGAACGAAATATTAATAACCTTAGGTATGCTGATAATTACTATAATAATAGTCGTGTGCTATTTGAAGATAAACTTCAGTGTTTGTTAGATGTACTCTCTTAAGCGAGTGCTGCGAAATGCCTGAAAATTAATAATAAAAAAAAGATAACTGAAGTCATGGTTACGTCAAAGAAGAAAAAAATCATTTGAGGTAATATCACGATTAAGAGAAACTTGGTGAATCGGGTCAGACAGCTTAACTATCTGGAAAGGTTAGTTAATTGGAGTAGAACATGAATAAATTTAAGAGGATGTAAGAAAGCGTTAAGAAGATGAAAAAGTTATGCCAAACAGAATGACCTTAGGAAGTGAAAGGAAAATATTGATTAATTGCTATGTGTGATCGACACTGTTTTGTGGATGTGAGACAGATAAAAGAAGGTAAGGGTCAGCTGAAATGTGATTTAAAAGAAGATTGCTCAACGAGGTTACGTGCAGAGAGAGAAGGTCAAAAAAATGAGTTCTTCCTCGGGACATTAACTTTTTCAGGGAGAAAACAAGATAAAACAGAAAGAAACAAGAAAGAAACAGGAAGACCAAAGATGGCATACATAAAGCAGAGGCGTTGTTCACAAATGATTGGGAAATGCATATATGAGAAGTAGACTGCTGAAAAAAAAGGAAGTTCCGTCGTTCCCGATTCCCAAGTGGAAGGAGCACTCTCAAAAAAAAAAAAAAAAAAAAAAATATAATAAATATATAATATATATATATATATATATATATATATATATATATATATATATATATATATATATATATATATATATATATATATATATATATATATATATATATATATATATATAACACGCTTACTCGTCAATTTTTATCCTTAAATACAACATCAGTTCGAATATAAAAAATAGAAAATTTGTTAGTAGAAACCTGAATAGAAGAAATTTGATTTCATTTTCAAATAAAGAAAAATATTTTTTACGAACCTTTTTGAATGACTTTGAAGCTCTAATGATTCTGCTGGGGAGATATTGGAGTTGCTGTATCGATACTCCAACGAATGTAAAGACTCAGTTCGACTGTTTCGCAATTTCAATCTGGAGATCAGCGTACAGATCTTCTTCATGTCGCCAAAACTAATATATATATATATATATATATATATATATATATATATATATATATATATATATATATATATATATATATATATATATATATATATATATATATATATATATATATATATTATATATATATATATATATATATATATATATATATATATATATATAAATATATATATATATATATATATATATATATATATATATATATATATATATATATATATATATATATATATATATATATATATATATATATATATGATTTGAATATCATCTACAATGGCTGAGTTTAATAGGTTGAAATGTTAGGATATGTGGAGAGGATGTTGTGATAAAGGAAAAATTTAAATTTACTTTTCAGAAAGGAAAAAATTAAAGAGGTGAGAAATATAAAAGAATAAAATTGTAATGACTTAACCTGTATATTCAATTCTTGTTTCAGGTCCTCCTCAGTGAGTTGAACCAACGTAGTTCCGTCAATATTATGAAGTTGGAACGTTTCCACATACCTCTGAAGTCCGACGCTTTCCAACCAATTGCCAACGTCTTCAACACTCCATTCCCAAATGTTTACCTTTATCATTTCAATATATTCTCCCTTGCCAGTCATTTATTATTATTATTATTATTATTATTATTATTATTATTATTATTATTATTATTATTATTATTATTATTATTATTACTGTTATATTTGCCTGGAAAAGCATAGATAATTACAATACAAAATAGAGGTCTAAAGCATTGTTTTTAATTTTAGATTGACGATAATTATTATGAAGAAATAAGAAGCTTCAAACTAAAAGTAAAGCCAAAGAATTAAATAAAATAATCGGAAAGGGGGGAGGCTAGACCGTATTCAGAAAAATATTTCTTAATTTAAACTTTTTTTTTTTTTGAGAGTTTTTCGAATTGAAAATTTTGAAGAAATTAAATCAAAATTTTTGAAGAAATTAAATGAAGGAAAAAATAAATAAATATGAAGAAAAGAGAAGAGATATTTAAGTTAAATTTAAGCCTTTACTATTTAGAGTGTTGGTAAACTTCAAAAAGAAATAAGACTTCAACTTGATTATTACTCCAAAACATTTAAATAATAACCCTACTCTAAAGTTAGAATATTTCTAATATTTCACTGAATTGCTTATAAAAATAAAACACAATTTCTCTGTAACACTTAAATAAAAACACTAAATTTCAATTCTCTCTTACGGAAGGTATACTCTTTTTTCCGTATTATAAAACACTTTTTAAACAAAAAATGGTAGTTATGGAAATAGTCGTGACTCTAGACCAACTTAGACTGGTTACTTCAAACACTAAGACAAGTATACCACGCTAAAATAGTGTCAGATCAATAAATATGCCACCTGTGCCATTTTCTCAATTTATGAATATAATATGACTCTTTCTACGATTTTACAACGTAAATTGTAATCAAATTACATTCTATCCTTTATTCCATATTCAATATGCAAATACTCTATATTTTTCTTTGATATAAACACACACACACACACATACACACATACACACACACACACACACACATACATATATTATAATTTAATATATATATATATATATACATATATATATATATATATATATATATATATATATATATATATATATATATATATATATATATATATTATATATATATATATATATATATATATATATATATATATATATATAAAGATTATAAAACCACTAAAACAGAAAGATTAAAAGGAGGAGTTAACGTTTAATATATTTATTATTTATTTATATATAAATATATTTTTTTTATTATATATATATATATATATATATATATATATATATTATATATATATATATATATATATATATATATATATATATATATATATATATATATATATATATATATATATATATATATATAAAGATTTATAAAACCACTAAAACAGAAAGATTAAAAGGAGTAGTTAACGTTTCGCTCTCTATCATGATCAGTTTTGAAAATGTCCTTTTTGTGATAGAGAGCGAAACGTAAATTCCTCTTTTAATCTTTCTGTTTTAGTGCTTTTAAACCTTTTTATATTTTTTGAATACGAGGTAATAGTGCTCTTTAATTGCGAATTTAATATGCAAATACTCTATATTATATATATATATATAATATATATATATATATATATATATATATATATATATATATATATATATATATATATATATATATATATATATATATATATATATATATATATATATATATATATATATATATATTATATATATATATATATATATATATATATATATATATATATATATATATATATATATATATATATATATATATATATATATATATATATATATATATATATATATATATATATATATATAATATATAATATATATATATATATATATATATATATATATATATATTTCTCTTTCTTTTTTTTTACAGAACGCCACCACTCACGGGCAGAGCCCTTTTCAAGGAGGGGGCACACGCATAAGGAGAAAATTCCTTAAGACACACACACCCAACGTACAACCCTCAGGTGGGCACAGACGGAAGCCTTGAAGAGAGGAAGATTAAATACAGTTGGAAAAATAGATGATGGTAGAGAGTTCCACAGAATAGAGGTGGCTGGAAAGAAGGAGGCACTACAACGGGCTAGCCTGGGGTTTCCTACGTCCACACAAAATTGGTGCGAAAGCAGGGCACCCTTGTGCAACGAGGACGACGCAACGGTGGAGGAATGCGAGAGGCCAATTCCCTCGAGCACCTGCCATTGTAGTACCTATAGAAAAGAGATAGCGCGCCAACGTCACGTCGCAGAGATAGAGGGTCAAGAGAGTTTGAAAGTAGGGGACAGTTTATTAATCTTTTAGCTTTTGACTCAACCCTATCCAGAAGAGAGGAGGAGCCGGAGCCCCCCAAATGTGAGAACAGTACTCCATACAAGGGCGAATAAGACCCTTATATATTTGGAGTAACTGCTCAGAAGGAAAAAAATTCTCGCAATCTGAACAGAACTCCCAGCTTCTTAGAGGCCGCTTTAGCAACCATTGTGATATGTGGTTTCCAAGACAGTTTGTTGTTTATGTTTAGACCAAGAATGTTAATGTTATTTACAGGTGAGACGGGAGAGCCATCGAAGAGGATAGGAAAGTTAGGAGGTGTTTTTGAGAGGAGATGTGAAGAAGTTGAGTTTTTAAAGAGTTGAATTTCACAAGGTTGCTATGACCCCACCGGGAAATCCCATCCAGATCGGCAAGAATAGAATCGGAAAGTTGAAGACGAGAAGCAACTCTAGAAGCAAAAGAGGGAGCAGATTTGAAATGAGTAGAAGAATGTAGAGTTGAAGTCATCAGCATAAGAGTGAACAGAGTTAGAAGTGCAGTTGAGAAGATCGTTAATGAAAAGTAAGAATAAGGTTGGAGATAAAACAGAACCCTGAGGAACACCACAGTTGACAGAAAAGGAGGAAGAGGTCGCTCCATCTACAAGTGCCGAAATGGAACGATCTGAGAGAAAACTAGACAATAGTAAGCAAAGGAGAAGGAGGAAACCCAAAGGAAGGGAGCTTGGAGAGCAGTGACGCATGCCACACCCGGTCAAAAGCCTTGGATATGTCAAGCGCCACCACACAAGACTCCCCGAAGTCCCTAAGGGCAGAAGACCATAGATCAGTAAGATAGGAAAGTATGTCACCAGTTGACCTCGAGCGTCGAAAGCCATACTGGTGATCAGAGAGAAGAGAATGAGACTCCAAATGATCCAGGAAATGAGAGTTGAGAAGAGTTTCAAAAATTTTAGACAGAACACAAGTGAGAGCTATAGGTCGATAGTTAGAAGGGTCAGAGCGACTACCTTTTTTCGGGATCGGCTGAACAAATGCACGCTTCCAGCATTGAGGAAAAGTATTAGTATTATATATATATATATATATTATATATATATATATATTATATATATATATATATAATATATATATATATATATATATATATATATATATATATATATATATATTATATATATATATATATTATATTATATATATATATATATTTATATTATATATATAAAAATTATATATAATTATATTATATATATATATATATATATATATATATCAAAGAAAATAAAGAGAGTTTGCATATTGAATAACAAGTGGAAGATAGAAAATAAACTTTATTTTAATTTAAGTGGTAAAATCGTTTGAAGGTATGTAAGTCAAAGGAAATTGGGAAAACAAATAAAGGGACTGTGTTCCAGATTTTAAAAGTAGAGTATATATAAGACTAAACATAGCGTTTAAGTCTGTGGTCGGAATAGTTTGACAGAGAAAGGCTTAAACTATGAAGAAATTAGTGTTCTACGAGCCCTTGTCAATGGAGATGGTATGAGACGGGAAAGTTCAGAATAGCATTGTCCGTTGTAATAACAATAATATAGAAAGAGCGTTGCAATAGTTCAATTGACAGAAAGAGACTTTAGAGAGTTAGTGAAAGCGAAAGTGTCGATAAGACGAAAAGTCCTAGACTCCATTTTTTCCAAGAGAGTTGTATGAGAGAAACCACCCCAAATGTGCGAGGGGTACTCTAAAAGGAACGAACAACACCCCTATAGAGAGCCAGGAACTGGAGTAGCGTGAAAAAATTCTGAAGGCGCCTCAGAACACCCAACCTCTTAG
>SEYY01000709.1:70789-75789 GCA_009176605.1 Armadillidium nasatum
GAGTGCGTCAACGTCACGTCGCAGAGAAAGAGGTTCAAGCGAATTTATTATTTTTATCTTACTTTGCACGAATCAACTGATAACTATGAATAGGATAGACATTCGTCTCTGCTGCATGTATCAGTATTACCATTATTTGCTTCGACTTGGACAGTCCTGATGGGCCCGTGTGGCTTTAACAGTCTCTAATTTTCTAGTGTTCTACTATAAATATATATTGCAATTAATATCTTGAAAAGTATATAGTTTAAAATCTAAGATTAGAGGGAAGGAAAGACAAGATAAAAACCTAATGAAATCGCCTTGACGAGATCCTGTTCGTTTGTTGTTTTTGAATCAATTATTTTAACTTATTCAAAGCGTTTAATGGTATGTATATATCTTCTTATATACGTAAAACTAAGGAATGTGAGAATTCTGCTGTATTACATGATCGTACACTTCTCTCCATGCTTATCTTGTTCACAGCACGGATAAGGTATTACTATTGGCTATATATAGCGAACTCTACATTCAAACCCTTTTGACAAGGATGTTTCACACTTTCCACTTCTTGAAACGAACTTTTCCGATTCAGGAATGGTCAACAAGAAAATCCCTTGGTATCCATCATCAAAGTTTCCCTAATGGAAGGAATATATTTTTTCTTCTTTCCTAGATCCCTGAATTTTCAGTCAGAGTACATCAAGCGATTGCGAGAGACACCTTCCTTTGTTCCTGGAGAAAGAGTAACAACAAAAAATGGCTGTGCTTTAAAATTAGATTCCCTACTCGTTAGCCAAATTGCTGGGTGAAGACCCAGATGCACTAAGCTTTTAAGACTTCTGTTCTCTGAGAATATGAGAATTTTTGCTCTATTTCAAGTCCATTGAACAAACGTTAGCTTACTTAGAAGCTTACTAGAACATTAGGAAAAAAGGCTCCACAAGAGTTTACGATAAATTTTTAAAAACCAATCCCAAAAATACTCATTAAAAATACAATATTTCCATTAAAATAAAAAAAATAAACTACAAAAGATTTAAAACCAAGTTAAAACCCCTAAAAAAAATATTTTCACATAACTTTCCAGTCACAATATAATTCAATTAAAGGTAAAATAAAACACAAACTTTAATAAGAACTTTACTAAGGAAAAATTTTTTTGAAGACCTCCTACAGGCGAATCGCTTTAGACCCGTTACACATCTTCCTCTTGACCAAAGTTCCTTAAAAAGTGACCCAAGATACCTATATACGAACATACCCAAGAGTTTCCTTTCAAAAATTAAGACAAATACACACAAGACTCTCTTGTCTTCATAAAAACTATATCAAAACACTTCACCTATATATATATATATATATATATATATATATATATATATATATATATATATATATATATATATATATATATATATATATATATATATATATATATATATATATATATATATATATATATATATATATATATATATATATTAAAAATAAAAAAACATTGGAAATTAAAACAAAAAACTAATTTTTTTTTTCTTTTTTTTTCTAAATTTTTTTTTTTTTTTATATTTTTTTTTTTTTAATATTGATTTTCTTTTTTTTTTATTAATGAAAAACATGAAAATTTGTACAACTCTTCTGAGACATCATCAATTGTAATTTGCTTTTAATAATAAATAATAATACTAATAATAATAATAAATAATAATAAATAATAATAATAATAAAAAATATTTTTTTTTTTTTTTTTTTTTTTTTTTTTTTTTTTTTTTTTTTTTTTTTTTTTATTATTATTATTATTAATTATCATTACTATTATTACTATTACTATTACTATAATTTGGAAGGAGCATTAATGCAATAAATAATAATAATAATAATAAATAATAATAAGAAATAATAATAATAATAATAATTTTTTTTTTTTTATTATTTTTTTTTTTTTTTTTTTTTTTTTTATATCATTTAAATTTTTAAAAATACATATAAATTACATTTTAATAATTTTTTTAAATTTAAATAATAATAATAATAATAATAATAATAATAATAATAATAATAATAATAATAATAATACATCCCTAAATTAAAAAATAAATTACACTATTATACTTACAACTCCTGGAATATATAATAATGAAGTAATAAATAATAATAATAAGCATAATAATAATAATAATAATAATAATAATAATAATAATAATAATAATAATAATAATAATAAAAAAAAATAGTAATAAATAATAAAAAAAAAAAAAAAAAAAAAAAAAAAAAAAAAAAAAAAAAAAAAAAAAAAAAAAAAAAAAAAAGAAATTTTTTTTTTTTCATTTTAAATAAATACAAAATATTATTATTATTATTATTAAATATTAAATACTATCAAACGTTTATTATTATTATTATCATTGATAATTTACCACTGATAATAATAATAATTTGACATACGTTACTATCGTTACTTAATACTATTACAAATATTAAAAGGAATGAATAGATATTACTGCTATTAGTACTAGTTATCAGTTTTCTTGCTCGGACATTCTATTAATAATAATAGTAATAATAATAAGTAATAATAATAATAATTAAATAAATAATAATAATAATATTTAAAAAAAAATTTTTTAAAAAAATTTAAAAATAAATAAAAATAAATAAAAAAAAAAAAAAAATTTTTTTTTCAGTTTTATTTTTTAAATTTTTTTTACTTAGTTTTTTTTTTTGTTTTTGTTTTTGTTTTTTTTTTCTCCAAAATTAATTACAATAAAAAAATGACATGCAGAAATTTTTTTTTCTTTTTTCTTTTCTTTTTACGAACATTTTTTTTTTTTTTTTTTTTATCATTTTCCTTCATAAATAAAACAATCCTTTAAAAAAAAAAAAAAAAAAAAAAAAAAAAAAAAAAAAACCATCAATAACCAATACTGTACTTAAGCCTTTAGTAAAAATATTCACACACACACACACACATATATATATACATATATATATATATATATATATATATATATATATATATATATATATATATATATATATATATATATATATATATATATATATATATATATATATATATATATATATATATATATATATATATATATATATATATATATATAATATATAACATACGTTGAACTTTTTTTTTTTTAAAATAATAATAATAATAATAATAATAATAATAATAATAATAATAATACAGGAATGATGATGATTAACAAAAACTATTTTACTATTACCTGTAGAAGAAGATATTAACGTGCCCCAAATCGTTCCAAGGAGAAGCGAGAAAAAATCCAGACTCTTTTACATATAAATCCTCCCCCCCCCCTCCTCCTCCTCCCACTCACTGAAATTTTTGTCACTTACGTCATCCGAAAATCAAACTTTAATGTCACTTATGTTGTTTTACATACACTGGTTGCTTAACTTGAAGTGAAATTGGTTGTTGCAAGGTGGAAGAAGTTCAGGTGAATTCGGAGAGAGAATATCTGGAATTTCCCTGCTTGGCAATCTCTGAAATAAAAATAATAATAATAAGAATAACAACAATAATAATTAATAATAAATACAACTTTAATATAAAAAATTTCTATAAAAAAAATTAGTTTAGTCACAAAATTTAAAGTGAATTCCGAAGATTCTCAAAATAAAATAAAAGAAAAGTAAAAATATTTTAAAACTGTTGTAAAAGCATACTTTCATGCTAAATTTTTATTTTTTTTCTTTCTTTTTTAAATACTACAAATTGGTCCATTCTAAGACTACTTTTTTTTAAACCTGCTGAATGATAGAATTGAGCAGTTTATTAAAAAAAAAAAAAAAAAAAAAAAAAATACCACCAAACTAAAAACTACGAATAAATTAAAACATTTTTTATTTTTATTTTTTAAAAATGCCAAGAAGCAACTAATAAGCTAATTGATATTCCAAAGCCCTATTCATAAAACCAAAGCCCAAAACATGCAAGAAGTCAAAAGCGTTAAGAGATTTTTTAACTAAACCAGACACAACAAACAACTCAAATTGAAATTAATTCCCCTACAAGTGTAGTAGTTAAAATGTTACTTGAACAGTAATTAAAACCAAGAAAATATCAACTTCCTTCTCGATTATCAATCAAGAAACTGATAATACTCTATCCAGAATAAATAAAACCACTAGGGAAGATTTCCCCTCACCTCCTTCGCTATATTATTATGATTACCCTACAAGATGGGATTGAGGAACCTGTTCACAAATTGTACATCAACTACATTAGTAGTAGTAATAATACAGAAATTAGTCAGATTGTACAAAATACTTTAACTGAAAAGATATAAACAAACCTGACGTGCTAATACAAGTGCAGATGGTTTCCCTAACTTGGTTGGAAATTTTACAAGTTCTTGAGACGAAGCGGAATGCTTAGGAGATGGTATGATTTTATTGTTGGATGAGTGAAATGAATGACTATTGTTATTATCTAACTCTACTGCAGTAGTTCTTAAAGATTTGGTTCTAGATCCTCTTACAGGTTGTACATGTATACGTTGATAAGAAACATCTGTGCATTTAATGGGTGACGACGTGGTCGACTTAGGAGAATTAGATAAATGGCTACAAGGCCTCTTTATACCAAATGAATGACGTGGGGGCGTGGAAAATGTACTATTAGGAGAGGTAGGGAAATTAGGAAATATACGAGGAGGGGAATGAAAATTACGGGGAGAAAATTCCACTCTATGATCTTCCCTTTCCAACTCAACTATTGATAAACCATTCTTACAATTACAATTAAAATTATTTGGAAAATTTGACGCATTGTAAGGGGCGTAGAAATTATTAAAATAATAAGGATACAAAGCCAAAGATGGATAGCAAGATTGCACTGCGCTGTTATAATTTACACAATTTTTACTACTACAGCAAATATTGCCCACGGATGATGAATCCACAGTATCAGGATGTGATATAGAATTGCAATTAAACTTTTGGAGGCTGTGAGAAGATACGAACTGAATATGAGGAGGGTT
>SEYY01000709.1:80789-87769 GCA_009176605.1 Armadillidium nasatum
GTGGAATTTTTTTTTGAAGAAGGAGAAAGAAAAGAAGAAGAAAAGGAGAAAGAAGAAAAGAAGAAAGAAAGAAGAAGAAAAAAAGAAAGAGAAAGAAGGAGGAGAGAATTAAAAATTACAAATTTCCTTATTAAAATATCATTGTTAATATGTTTGTGTGTGTGTATGTGCGCGTTTTTATGCATGAAAAACTTACGTTTAGCCCACAATTTAATGGCTCGAAGAGCCAATTTGAAAGTCTCTCTATTAGGAACCTGACGAAGAATTTCATCTGTGACTCTGCACCCATTGAGACTGCGAACACACTTCTCATCTAAGTTCTTGAGGATCTTATCGTCCTTCAGATCAACGTCATCAGGAACTTCCTTAAGGGCAAGACGGGCAAACAACATATCAATCTCAATACCTTCATATTTCATCTTGATTACTGGAACAAAGGCATCTTCTACAGCCTATAAAGGGGGAGGGGGGGGAACAACTTATTAAATATCTCCTTTATAATATTTAAAAAAAAAAAATTATCCAACTTTCAATAATTCAATCAGGTAAAAATAATAATAATAGTAGTAGCAGTAGTAGTAATAATAATATTTTACTCTCATATCCGAAACTTCTGGTTGCCTCTTCAGGAGCTCATAAAAACTCGTAAAGTAATCGGATCGATCGATGTGTCTGGGGGCTACACAAAGGGCATCTATATCAGCTCCTTTACCGGCTACTCCTAACCGGAAGGAACCAAATGTACATATTTTCCCTCCTACTGTTTCTGCAAAAAAAAAATAAATAAATGAAAAAAAAAAAATAAAAATAAAAACATTTAAGAAACATTAAAATTTTTATTGCCCAAGATATAAATACCAGAATATCAAATTTGGGGGAAAAAAATAAAAAATATTTATGTCCAAATACTTCCAAGATGAAAGTGGATTCAAGTCTTGTCAAATTAGTTTTTGTATTTATAAAACCTGGACCCACTTTACGATTATATATATAAAAAAAATACACACAATCAATCATATAATTTCATGTAAACCTTTATCCTTCAAGAAGAGAAAATTCTACCTCATTATATCCATTCTTCCATCCATTTACTTCACTTTTCCATTACCTGTTGTTAATCAATCATTAATAAACACTAAGGCCTAGCGCTTATCATGCAGGACGTCTTCTTATTCTTTTTCAAGACCACTTTTTCAAACAAACACATTTTTTTAATATATATATTTTATTCATGAACTTAAGTTTACTCTTTAGTTTAGTTTCACTAAAAAAAAAAAAAATTTCCCCTGATGCGGTTTCTAAAAATCAATTATATAATAAGCAATAAAAGAAATAATCCTTCTCATCAACCTAATTTAATCAATGTCGACAAAATTTTAAGGAAAAAAAAAAAAAAAAAAAAAAAAAAGTCAAGACCAAGAATCAGATATTTTCCAAGCTATGAAATTTCTCAGAGCAACTACAGTTCTTTCTATAGAAAGAGGCCTCCTAACCTTTTCTCCTTTTAGTTCTACGTAACTCATCCTCCAACTACAATAAATTTAATACGTTCCATATTTCGCTTTCTAAACTACCTACACTAAGAACGCAAGTCTTTTACGTCATAAAATTTTTTCCCTACACTTAACTCTACTCTAAATCCAATAATCTTACTTAAAATTTCTCTTCTTTTCCTTTTAGCTTTTTTATTTATTTATTTATTTATAAATTCCCATCTTATTCAAAGAGAGAAACTTCAATACGTAGTTTTCATCTAGGATCCGAGTGTGAAATCAAACTGGCGCCTTCAGGCATGTAAGTCAGTATTTTACCAAACCTTTATGTTGCTAATATCTGATATGCACCACTATTACTACTACTATTATTATAAGTAGTAGTAGTAGTTTGTGGTAAGAATAATAAAGTGTTATCATAATATTACATACCAAAAATATACCCTTTTCCCACTGTACTTAACCTTTTAAGAGTCTTACAAGTTGGATAAAGTGACAAACACATAAAGGTGTTAATATATTATGAAAAATAATAATAATAATAATATTTACCTGAGGTGGCATGTGTTTGACATTCAGACTGATATCTTTTATCCATTCCTTTACCTAAGTTATTGAGTTTTCCTAAAACTTCAAACCTGAAATATTAAAAATTGAAAAATTATATAAATAAACGTGAGATAAAAGATTTTAAAAAAGATATCAAAAGAAATAAGGTTTAATCTATTCAATAATTTGTACCATGTTTGAACATTTTGGTACCAGTGTATCACCTACAATTACAATAAATCTTGCATATTTGGTAAGTTTTCAATTTATAATTTAACTATGTTATTTAAATGCAAGAGTAAATTGAAGACAGGAGCTATCATTTTACAAACAAACTGAAACAAGCTTAGATCCATGAGAAACAAGCTTAGAAACATATGAAATAAGGACTAGAACAAGCTTAGATCCATGAGAAACAAGAGTCAGAGAGGAACAAGCTTAGGTGACACAAGGGATAACTGGAACAAACTTAGGACCATACGGGACATACTGGAACAAGCTTAGAACGTTATATAAAAAAAGGAGAGTTGATTTGACTTTGATTTAAAAATATCTAGACAAGAAAGCATAGTTACTTATGGGTTTGGCTACTAAATATTTTGCCAGCTACATCATTTTAAAATACCTGGCACCATTATTTTAAAATTGCATGGTTCAATCTCCGTCATTTTAAAATTATATGGTTCCAGTTCCAACTCTGGAGCCAGTTATTTTATCAAAAAAAAAATTTTTTTTATCCAGCTTCGTAGTCCCGATGGTGAGTTACATTTTTAATATAAACCAATGTCAGCATATTATACAGACAATTCTTTTACTGTTTCTCTTACAAATGAATCTGAAGAACTATACAGAAGAAAGAGAGAGAGAGAGAGAATATCTCAATTTAATACACTTAAAGATCCTCGGGGTTTAAAACAAGTCTTCATTTAAATCGCAACGTTTTTAAAGAGATTTTATCTTTTTCAAATTTAAATTTATAGTCTCTGAAATTGGTGGCAAGGAAATGAGTGATAAGAAACCAAATTCCCTTTTATAAAAAGTTTCATCCCTTATAAACAGTAAAAATATGAAATAAAATTTAGTTATCAAAAGGACAGAGTTTATATTATAATTTTTTTTTTATTAAATGTTTTTTTTTTTAGGCTTTCTTTTTTCTCTCAATATTTTATTTCTCTCTCTCTCTCTCTCTCTGCTCTCTCTACTACAACACAATTCCACGCAACTACATCATCTTCAAACAACTCAAACCTTCATCTGATCTTAATATTTTCTGTGCTTCTTTTTTTCATGATCTTTCTAAACAAGCTTTTAAGAGGTTGGGTGTTCTCAGGCTCCTTCAGAATTTCTTCACCCCACTCCAGTTGCTTGCTCTTTATAGGGGTGTTGCTTGCCCCCGTATGGAGTACGCCTCACACATCTGAGGTAGTTCCACTCATACAGCTCTCCTTGAAAAGGTGAAGTCTGGGGCTCTTCGTCTTATCCACTTTCTCACTAATCTCTAACTATCGCTATTACAATGGACACTGCTCATTGAATTCTCCGATTGCATTCCTCCTCTTCAATGAGAAGGGCTCATGCAACATACTTTTCTACACAGTCTCAGGCCATTTCTTGTCAACTCTCTCTGACCCCAGACTAATAGCTATGCTCAATCTTATATATACTATAACTGGTAAAGTCTGGAACACACTCCCTTTATGTATTCCCAACTCCTAGGGTATTCTTCCATCAAGAACACCTAACTTTACCCAGCCACATTTCTTTCTATGAAGCAGCTGAAAGGGAAAGTGAATACCAACAAGATACGTACTCTCACTCAATTGAAGGAGATTCAGTAGGCAACTGATTCTGTGACTTCCAATATGTTAGCAGCAACCTACTGTAACATGGAAAAACGTGTGCAGGCATGCCTTGATGGTAATAGCAACCATTTCCAACACTTTTTGCGATGTCAGCATAATTCCCACACACACCAAGGTTTTTTGTGACAAATTTATAAATTTATGACTACTACGTATATATATATATATATATATATATATATATATATATATATATATATATAATATATATATATATATATATATATATATATATAATATATATGTGCTGGTTGAGGCCTTTCATACAAGCCTTGAAACTACTCAAAAAATTATCGCAGAAAAAAGCTCCTGGGAGCCATTGTTTACGCCTCTAATTTTTTTTAGTAAATAAAGTTAAGTGTTGTTTGTTGTTGTATGATTATTATTATTATTATTATTTGAAAATCTCTTCACTTTCGTAGTGAGAGTATTTTTTTCTTCTTATGCACTTTCTAACCCTATGAGAACAGATTTATTGATTAGTCTAGGACTCTAGGGACTTCCCTCTATTGTTAGTGTACTAACACAGTACAGCTGTATTTCAGTTTTATTATTGTTGTTTATGAGTGTTTATTCTTTTAGGTTATGGTGTTTACAGCAACGTTCTGGGTTACCTTGGTGGTGTATCATGGGCAATGTTGGTTGCCAGAACTTGTCAGTTATACCCAAATGCGGCCGCATCCACAATTGTTGAAAAACTATTTCTGGTAAAATTTTATTATTTTAGAATTTATTTAATTACCGAGTTGTTTTTTTTTTTTCCACCTCCTACAGACATTTTTTGGTAGTATTAGCGTCAGCGAAAACATCGGAAGATTTTTTGGAATGGTACGGTCTTGTTGAGTCTAGAATAAGGTTACTGATTGTCTCGTTAGAATACAACCATGCCATCAAGACCATACACATCAACCCGACGTCCTTTACAACGCAAGACGAAGAGTATGTTAATAAACCTCATGCGGCATGGTTCATTGGGATCGAATTCAAAAAATCAGAAAATATCAATATTGATTTAACTAACGATATTAATAAATTTGTCGAGTTCGGTAAGCTGTGAAACTTATTATTATTATTTAATTGGTTGATATTATTTTATCATTATTAAAGAAGTAAATATTTTTTATTTTATTTAATTTTTTTTTTTAGTGTATGTCAAAAGTACTTATAATAAAGCTTATAAAGATGGTATGGAAGTAAATTGCAAATATGTGAAAAGGAAGCAGCTCTCTCAGTATTTGTCTCAAGAAAATCTTGATCGATATAGGGGTTCTTCAAGGGCGAGCTCTACCAGCTCCCATCATCAACAGCCCCATCAGAATCAGCAGCAGCAGCAGCAACAGCAACAACAACAACAGCAACAGAATGAGCAGGAACAAACACCACACTCCAATTGCTTCGGGGTTAAGAGGAAAAGCGACGCTTGCCTTCCTGCCTCTCCCGATACTAATGATGTTGAAGTTTATAAAAAGTTAAGAGGAGAACATGGAACACAAAATGAGGTAAAAATTATTGATCTATTTGCATAACTACTGTAGTAGTAGCATGGTAGTAAAACAAACTACTCTTGTAGAAGCGTAAGATGTAAATGGTATATTAATAGAGTTTAATTACCTCTACAGCTAGCAAATGGTAATGAAGATGAAACGTCAACAACATCATTGTCCTCTAATTCTTGTAGCACGGATTTGTCGAGTCACCCTCCGCGCCCTTCTTCAGTAAATTCTATTTCACAAATCCCTAATATAAATGAGGATATTAGTTCAGGAGTTACGCAGGTTAGAACTTTAGATAGTTGACATTTTACAATGATTTAGTTTAGCTCCCCTGTCATATTTTTATATAATAATATATATTATTATATATATTATATTATATATTATATATTATATATAATATATATTATAATATATATTCAAAATTTATTAAGATTTCAATACGTGTTTTGGTTTTAAAAAAAAAAAAAAAAAAAAAAAAAAAAAAAAAAAAAAAAAAAAAAAAAAAAAAAAAAAAAAAAAAAAAAAATTTTTTTTTTTTTTTTTTTTTTTTTTTTTTTTAAATATATTGAGCAAGCTGCATTCAAGCTGAGGGTAAAGAGGAGTAAGTTGAGTGTAGAGGGAGTGTAAGTGTTGTTTTAAAAAAAATATATATGTTGCTTTGAGCTAATGGTGGTGTTATATAATATATCTATAATATATATAATATATATTGATATATATATATATATATATATATATATATATATATATATACTATATATATATATATTTATATATATATATATATATATATATTACTATATATATTAATAAAATTTTATTTTAATAATATACTTTATATACTTAAATTATTTTATTATAATTATTATATTTTTTTATATATATATATTTATTTATTATTATAGATATAATAGATATATATATATATATATATATGATGCTTTACTTTTTTGTTTTCTTTGTATATGTGTATGCAATGAACTCGACAGACTGGCCGAGTCTACTCAGATAAGATACTTGTGACAATGTCCAAGGCTACGCAAAGTAAAAAGCTTGGTGTGGATGGTTAAATCAGATCACAGTAGAGGTTACAAAATTTACAACAAAAGCAATCATCATAAAGCATTTGCTATTGTAGGACTTGAGTGGTTGTCCCAAAACGGACGTCCACATCATCCTAGATTCTTCTCCATCTCCCTCTCCTCCTCCTCATAATGCTTATGCCCCCCAATTATCATACTCATCATACTTCTCCTTTACTTCTAAACAACTTTACCTACACATCTTGCCATTCGTTTCTTCGACCTCATAGCATCACAACTAGTCCATCACCGCCTCATTCTTTTCCAGTAGTTCTAATTTTCTCCAGTTTTTACTCACATCCACCACCACCACCTGTAGTATCCGTACATCATTTACCTTTGCCTACGACGAACACACATCTTCCCCCAATTTCATTGTCATATCATTCTTGTATTCCTTTCGCACAAGGGGATGAAAAGTCTGCAATCGTACCGTCTAATAATTTTCATTCTCATAAAGACATACCTGAAGAAGTAAACTATCATAGCAGAAACCCT
>SEYY01000710.1:5000-13196 GCA_009176605.1 Armadillidium nasatum
TATCCGTTTATAAAAATTAATATATTAGAGGCTAGAGTCTCAGCTGATTTTATTTATACTTGATAATGTGACATTTCTCTTTGCGACCCTTCTTCTGAAAGTCACAAGGAAGTTTTATAAGTATTATACCTTGTGTTTCTCAGTCATTTATTTGATTCTTTTGATTCGTCTTATATTTTATATCAGTTAAATAAGTCAGTCCTTTTTCCAGTGCAGACGTGAACTCACTCACATCTTATACTTTACGAGTAAATTCTTTTAATTCTTATTTATTATTAAATTTCATTAGCGATTGTTTTTAAGTAATAATGCAAGTAAGTGTTCGTTTACACTTCCTTTTAAAGTGACTGCATCGTGACAGCTTGTAAAAGCTCCAGGACTTTTCCTTTGGTATTTTACAAGACGATAATAGTGTATAGCTAGATCAATATCTCAGCGGCTTTCTATAATTTTTTTAAATGATAGAATCATTGATCGTTTTTTTTTGTTTTTTTTTTTTAATGTTTTTTTCGTGAAGGATCTCGTTGCATGAGGACGATGAATCATACTTTGGACCATTTAAAATTATTCAGAGAACTCACTTGTACATTTTTTTAAAAATATTGATTAAAATATATTTTTTGTGTTGAAAGAAAATTTGTAATAATTTTATTCTTTTCAACGTTTCCTCGTTTAGTATTTCCTTATTAAGGTCAGTGATTTTTTTCAAGATTATCAAATTCCGTCTCCTTTTTCGTTATCTGTTAATCTCCTTCGTTTCTTTCTTCTTGCTCTTCAATTCCTCTTGTACACTGCAAAAAATTGTCATAACGAATCGTTGGGACAAGTGAGAAAAATGTCAACTATTTTTTTTCAGTTATTTTCTTATTAGAAAATAAATCGATGAAGCGACTTTCTTATGCTTAACATGTCTTTTCTCTATTGAAAATTTTACTGTCATTTTTTGCCACTTGTCCCAACGGCTCGTTAGGACAATTTTTGAAGTGATACTAACAATTTTTTTTTTTCATATTACTTATTTGTTTCAAGTTCCATTTCATTTACCTTAAATTTATAAGATGAAAGTTTTGACTTAAATTCTGCTATTGTTTCCTTGTCAGTTCATTATTTAGTGAAGAAGCAAAAAAAGATTTAATAAATTAATTTCTTCAATGATATACATTGTCGTACTTAAATATTTTATTTTTTTCCTACATTGAAATCTTTATTGATATCGTTGGTGTCTTTCTGAAATCCTCTTTCACAAGGTTTTCGATCCCATTCGTAACTCATTGTAAAGTTTTCGCTTTTAATGAAATTCTTCGTCATCTTCTTTAATAATAAATTTTCCTTAATTCTTGCGATTTATTTTACAAGGGTTTAAAACAGACACGAGCAACCTACGACCTGTCTTCATTTTTTATTAGAGACATGGACTTGTTTCATTAAAATTTTGGAATTTAATTAACTTTAGCCTCTCTCTCTCTCTCTCTCTCTCTCTCTCTCTCTCTCTCTCTCTCTCTCTCTCTCTCTCTCTCTCTCTCTCTCATATTAAGTCCAATTTTCACGCTTTTAAAAAAAAAAATTGACCTAATGTTAGCCTCTACTGATGAATGGTTAAATCGAACCTGTAAATAACTAAATAAAATTAATTATATTTTAGTTTTGATTTCTTTCATTTTGATTTCAAAAATGCTACAAAAGTTCGAGAATTTTCACTACAATTTTCACTTGCATTTAATCTACTTTAGTTCTGAGTGCAATTATATATATATATATATATATATATATATATATATATATATATATATATATATATATATATATATATATATATATATATATATATATATATATATATATATATATATATATATATATTATGTTGTGTGTGTGTGTGTGCGTGTGTGTGCGCGCGCGTATGTTAGGAATTTCGCTTTCTAGTTACAGCTTGAGGTTTCCCGAGGAAATTACTTCCACCTCATCCTTCTTTTCAAGGTCAGGTTTTTTTTTTTTGTTTTTTATTTTTTATTTTTTATTTTTTTTTTGTACTTTTTATTTTTTATTTATTTATTTTTTATTTTTCTTTTCTTTCTTACTTTTGAGAACGAGCCAAAGACATTTTTAGTGAACACAATTCAAAGGTTACAGCATTGGATAATTGCGTTGTTTTTTGGTTATATATATATATATATATATATATATATATATATATATATATATATATATATATATATATATATATATATATATATATATATATATATATATATATATATATATATATATATATATATATATATATATATATATATATATATATATATATATTAGTGATGGATCGGATGAAATTTGCGGATGCATGCGGATGTTGAATTTTCGAAATGCGGATGCGGATGCGGATGCGGATGCATTTTTGCGGAATTTTGAATTTTCGGATGCGGATGCGGATGTGGATGCGGTTAATTTGATGAGGATGCGGATGCGGATGTTAATATATAATATATAATATATATATATATATATATATATATATATATATATATATATATATATATATATATATATATATATAATATATATATATATATATACCTTTCCCACTTTCGTGAGGTGGTGCCCGCCACAATTCCCTTACAAACATAACTATTTTTACCTTTCAACGCTTTCACCACCTCCCTCCATCTCTGTCTCCACAAATCTTCTACCCTCGTCTAAACTCAAATTCCTTAAATCAAAATCACTCTCACTCCATCCATCCATCTCCACTTCGGCCTTCCCCTCCCCCTCCCCCTACCCTTCCCCTATCTACATCGGATCTACGTACCTTGCCAACCATTCTGTTCTCTTTCATTCTTCACATATGTCCAAACCACTTATCACATCCTCCTCCTCTCTATCAATTACACCCTTCTTCCATTCACACATCTCCCTTATTCTTTCATTTCTAATCCTATCAATCCTTCTCAATTTATATATCGCTCTCAAATCTTTCATCTCAAAGATATTGAAACTTTTTCTCGACCGAGCACTTATTGTCTATGTTTCACACACATACAATACAGAAGGTGAACACATACATTCAAACATTCTTATCTTTATTTCTTTCGAAATTTTTCCTTTCTTCCATACTTTTCTTAGGCCCCCCAATACTTTCATTCCTTCTACCACTCTGTTCTTTATTCCTTTTTCCGTCCCACCCTTACCTTCCACCAACATTACTAGATATTTGAATTCATTCACCTCCTCAAGTTCCATTCTCACACTTCTACAAACCAATTCCTCCCTCCACATTTCCTCATCCCCACCTCCAATCCACATAACTTTATTCTTCGCTGGATTGAATTTCAATCTCGTGTTTGCACATTTCCCTTCAAACTCTCTCACAAGTATTCTCATCTTTTCTCCAGATTCTGCCACCAACACATGCCGCATCATCTGCAAAAAGTAAAACATTCACTTCACATTCACCCTCCATATTTCTCAACGTAATACTCTTCCCTTCTCTCTCCATTTTTCTAAGTAAACCATTCATTAATAGATTAAATGTCATAGAGATATTACACACCCCTGTCTCAATATCACTCCTATGCTAAACCAATCCGATAGTTATCTCTTCACCCTCACTCTTGATCTACAATTTGCATATAATATAATATATATATATATATATATATATATATATATATATATATATATATATATATATATATATATATATATATATATATATATATATATTATATATATATATTAGTGATGGATCGGATGTCATATTTTCTAATTTGCGGATGCGGATGCGGATGCGGATGTCGAATTTTTGAAAGTGCGGATGCGGATGTTGAATTTTTGAAGTGCGGATGCGGATGCGGATGCGGATGTTGAATTTCCGATGCGGATGCAGATGTTGAATTTCGAAAATGCGGATGCGGATGTTTTTTTTGTGCGGATGCGAATGCGGATGCCATCACTATATATATATATATATATATATATATATATATATATATATATATAATATATATATATATATATATATATATATATAAAATCGTATAATTAACTTTATATAGAGGCAGTTATTAAATATTAATCGTTATGAATAGTCCTGAAACAGCATATTAATAACAAAAATAAATAAAAAAATTAAAAATAAATAAATAAATAATTAAATTTCATTCATAGATAATGTTTACATTTCTTGTATTTCATTTTACAAAATATCAAACAATCAAATTTATTCGGTAATTTGAAAGCATAATATTTATAGTAAAGGTGTTACGAATCAAGTTGGAGTAATTTTCTTTTTCTTTTTTTTTTTTTTTTTTTTATCAGCAGTTGATCATTTCCCTCGTAGTATTGATCTGACGAAGACTCCGGGTGGAGGCGGGCCATTTAAAATCGTTCATAAAAATATTGGTCATTTTTCAAGCTGATACTCAAGCTCTTGATAGGTGAATGTTTTTAAAACATTAAATTTTACTATCTTTAAAAAGAGATTACGAATGTTTTTGCTCTTTTTAAAGGATTGTTAATGCTACGTTTTTGTTCTTTGTTGATTAAATATGTTAATGAATAGGTTCTAAAAAGCAGAACTTCTGTAGAAGCAAATCAATCTTCATCAGTCTCTCGGGAATTGATGAGTTTTGCGCAACATATAATTGTTACAACTCCTGCAACATTCATCCTATATATAGATACATCTCTGCATATATATATATATATATATAATATATATATATATATATATATATATATATATATATATATATATATATATATATAATAAAAATATATATTGTGTGTGTGTGTGTGTGTGTGTGATCTACCAATATGTGATCTACCGAAGTCTGAGATCTACCAATCTAGAACATTTATCTACCATTCCATTCCGTAAAAATTTAAAAAAATAACTTGCATAGGTTTATTTAATTAAAAACATGAAACAGCATTTGGAAAAAAATATTGAATATTTAATTAAGAACTTTAGCAATTTTTAGCAATTTTTTTTTTTTTTTTAAATTTTTTTTTAAAGAAAAGCTCTACCAGGTTACCGTATTAGCGTAGCAGTGAATTTTAAAATTTTTTATAGCTTTAAAAACTTTTTTAGAACTTTAAAAAAAAAAAAAAAATCATGCTAGTTTTCGTAAAATATTTTGATTTTTCTAAATTGAAACTATTTTTTGTTTGAAATTATATCTTTTTGAAAACATTTCTGTAAATTACTTGAATTTTCGTCTGGATACGAATATTTGCTGTGACGTTAGTGTCTATTTACCCTTTAAGTCCAGGTTAGATTAAGTCAAACTAGTTTGTTAGATCTAACAAACTAGTTCGACTCAACTTAACATGGACTTGAAGGGTAAATGTACGCTATCGGCCAGAAAATAGGCCTAACCTGGCAAAGAAAAAAAGAAATAAATAAATAAAAAAAAAAAGAAATGAAAAAGCTTAGATGTGAAGAACATGAAACAAAATTAGAAAAAGAAATACCAATAAACTTGTTTAATATCATTCAAAAAGTCTAAATATAAATTCAGAGGTTCTTTCCTCATAAGTCGTTGGAAGATTACATATTGGAATGAAAACTTATTGGTAGATATGGACCGATCGGGGCCCCGGTCCTGGCTAATAATCAAGGAAAATCGGGGTTTACCTGTCGGGGTTAATTGCAAATTATACTTATTAATGGTGGATTAAATCAAACAAAATATAAGAAAATTAGGATTTTAATTCCATTATTCCTTCGTTACATATTGGGTGTTGCAAAATGAATGCAACATAAAAAAGAGGAAACAAACAATTCATTCACTTATATAACTATTCACTATCAGAATATTCTTGAACTTTTACTTTATAAGTTTTAGAATTTGTGGATGAAATTTTTATGAACAGAGGCTAGTGACGTATATGTTTTTGCTCTAAGATTGTATATTAAAAACGGACTATTTCTGCATACTTTGGAAATAATTTGACTCTATATTTTTGAATTGATTTCCCTACTTTGAATTCTCTTTCACTGGCGTTGGAGCTGGCTGGTGGGCGCAAATAACTGTTGTCAGTATTGCTAGTGTAGGAATATCATTCTTGTCTGCCTCCCAGAAGCCAGTAGACTAGTAGAGTCATCGTTTCATTTTATTATACGAAATCTATAATGCAGTTAAATTTTTTTTTCTGAAAATGCATATAATCATTAATTTAAGTGAATGTTGTCTATTCTACTCCTTCCTTAATCTCAGTTAAAATTATATCTAATTTTCTTAACCTAAAATATCAGTGCTTTTGACCTCTTTACAAATTTCAGGCACCCCCGACCAGAGCTCCGGCCCCGGCCAAATTCGGGAGACCCAGACCCAAATTCCAACCCCGGTCTTTCCCAATTGGTAGATCACATATTGGAAGAGCACTCTATACATACGCACAATAGGTGCGATTCAATAACTCCTTTCTGACTATTCAACCATATATATATATATATATATATATATATATATATATAATATATATATTATTATTATATATATATATATATATATCATATATATATATAATATATATATTATATATATCTTTTTTCCTGCCACCTCTTTTTGTGGAACCTCTTCCATCTTCTGTATTTCCCTTGCATTAATCTCAATTCTTTAAAGCCCGCTCGCCCACCTGAGAAATTTGCGTTAGGTGGGTACTGTAGGGTGGTTTTTATTTCTGATTTTGTACTCTATTTCTTTCATTTTATTTTTTAACAACCCCCGTCCTTGAATGGGCTTTGCCGTGAGTGGTGGGTTTGTAAAAAAAAAAATATATTATATATAATTATATAATATAGTATATATATATATATATATATATATATAATATATATATATATATATAATATATATATTTATATTATATATATATATATATATTATATTATATTATGATGGTCAGACTTCGGTTTAAACCAGTACATATTTAAAAACTACTAACTACGTAAAAAAAGGATTATATTTTTGAATCCTTGTTGAATTCAGGTAGGAAAAGTATAAAATGTTGCACAAAAAAAAAAAAAAAAAAAAAAAAAAAAAAAAAAAATTATGTATAAAGCGCTGAACTAACCACCTAATCGACTTTATGTAACCGAACTACCGAAGATGGCACCGTATACAGGCTAACTGATGTATTACACCAGTTATAATATATAATATATTATAATAGTATATATATATTATAATATATATATATATATTATATAATTATATATATTATATATATTATATATATATAATATATATATATATATATATATATTATATATATATATATATATATATATATATATATATATATATATATATATATAATATAATATATATATTAATATATATAATATATATATATAATATATATATATATTATATACTATATATATATTATATATTATAATTAGGTATATAATATATAATATATATATTTTAAAAATATTTTACAATAACAATTTTGTAGTCATTAAAAATTTTTAGTTTCAAATTTTTTTAAAAAATACATTGCCAAGTACGATTATTCCACCTTTATAAAAAATAAACTTTACTTATATAACTTTATTATATAGAATTTTTTTTTTATTCCCAATTTTCCTACCTGAAATTCGACAGGATTCCCAAAAATATATCCTTTTTACGTACCTTCCATAGTTTTTTAAATATGTGCCCGGTTTAAACAAAGTCTGGCCTATATATATATATATATAATATATATATATATTATATATATATATATATTATATATAATATATATAATATATATATAATATATAATTATATATAATCATATAGAGAGAGAGAGAGAGAGAGAGAGAGAGAGAGAGAGAGAGAGAGAGAGATTAGGCTAACTTGAATTTCTTTAGAATCCACATAAGTTCTGATCTTCGAACAAGCATGCGACTCTTCATTTTGGAAAATGTCTCTCCAGTACCTACTAAAGTTACATACAGTCTTTTCTTACTGAGTTCGTTCTTTCGTCTCTGTGTCAGTATATCAAAAGGCTAATATTGGAGCAGGCAAAACATGTTGACGCGTGTTTTTCGTAACATACGAAACGCTCCGATTTACTGTTCTTTGGTCTTTTTCTCACCACTCGTGTCGGAGGGGCATGGGGTTCAGAGGCCCTCGTAGACAAATTTTAGCGTGTCATGCATTTGCGTCAAGTAATAATAATAATAATAATAATAATAATAAT
>SEYY01000710.1:25796-28296 GCA_009176605.1 Armadillidium nasatum
TATATATATATATATATATATATATATAATATATATATATATATATATATATATATATATATATATATATATATATAGATAGATATATATATAGATAGATAGAGAGAGATGAAGAAGAAGCCTTCCGACATTTTCGGTATACCATCCATTGGGCATTTGAATTGTTAGAGAAACTTGCAACTTTCCTTCTCAGTACAGTGCCCGATGGTTTGTTCAATTTGTTTTTAATTCTCACAAAAGGTATTTCCATTGGATTTTTAATCCTAAGCGCAAGAGTGTCTGTAAGCATGTCTAAATTGCACTTTATTTTTCTTCTTCATACACTACACACACTACTCTGTATACAATAACAGAATCTTTCTTTATAATTTTATTATAAATTTAAAAATAGAAATTGATTATATTCCCTAAAAGTAGGAACTGGGGGAACGCTTCCAAAAATAGCTCCTATAACGTTCCCTCTCCAGCATCGTTTGGGAGTTGGTGCTCTCTGCTTTTGCAGGATTGGTATCGTCACAGAATTGCCAACTTGTTTTAGTGCATAGTCGTAGTCCTAGTCTTCTTTTATCATTATTTTTCACAAAATTTCCGGTTCTTATTCTACTTTATACTTTGTTAAACATTACCTCTTAAATCTCAACCACGAATTTTGTTCTTTTAAGCACTTGAACATTAATCTATACACTTAATCATTTTATTGTGTCTCTATTCTAAATTCTACCTAAAATTCAAAGATAGAAGGCGTTCTTGCTTCGTCTCCATTCTCTAAAATCATTATTTTGAGTGATTTCAGTGTTAACAACCACAAACTGTTTTATTTTTTTTTAAATATTCATCTGGTGACCTAACCTGACCTAATTGTTTATCCATAATAACATTGAGAAGGTTACGATGCTCTTTAACGGAATCGAACTTAATACTCTTTTCCTTAACTTTGAATCCTTTTCCTTATGCTATTAAGCTCTTTCCTTCTCTGGGTTCCTCTTATCACTTTCTTGCATCTGCATCCTGTTCTATACCTGAATGTTTTTCAGTGGAATGACCCTCGCCTCGGGAGAGGAAATGAGATTGTCATTTCGTTGCTGTTGATTTGTCAGGCTTGCGAACGTACTTCTTTTACTTCCTTTTGAATGACAAATGCTTCTGAGGAAGGAGACCCTGTGAGTGCGCAGAACGCATAATTGATGCGACCTCCTGTCATGGAAACGTAACTATCATTTTCTTTTCCTTAAACTAAAACTCATAAACCTTTAGTATAACAATCGTTGTTCTCGTCCTATAAGGCACGTTGCCTTCAGGAGTTGAAGTTATTTTAGAATTCCAGAATGCATATCAATTATGTTTCATCCAGGAATCGTGTGCAATCTATTATTCATGATACTAAAAACTCTTTTCTCTTTCCCCTCTTTTTAACATTGCTAAAAATGCCAAATTTTTCTTCCTTTTTCCCCTCATCTCATTTCCTCTACCTTGCATTTCATTCTATCTTGCATTTTTCTAAAGCTGAATACTTCCCACCAAACTATAACTATATACACGGGAGAAGAGTTGGGATGGGTTATGGGAGGTTTTGAAAATTAAAACCCATTCTCGATTTTTTTATATATATATATATATATATATATTATATATATATATATATATATATATATATATATATATATATATATATATATATATATATATATATATTATATATATAATAAAAAAAAAAAAAAAAAAAAAAAAAAAAAAAAAAAAAAAAAATTTTATTAATTTTTTTTTTTTTTTTGAATGCTGCATAATGAAAGTAACAATTGTCTCCACACTCATGCATAACAAATGACTTGTTTATGGAAAGTAGGTTCTTACGACAACCTTATTTATTTATTTATTTATTTTTTTGAATATATAGTACGTAACGTAAAGTTTTAGCATTCCTGAGGTGGAGAATACTTAGGAATACATTTGCATAGTATAAATTTTGAATTTAAAAAGAAAGAAGGGATCTTGCATGTTTGTGGATTGGGAATAAAAAGTATCTAGATGATGATTCGTAATCATTTCTTTATCATGGATACTCTTTAAATATCTTTTGTTTGTTTGAAGACATTGAAAACTCCAGTTACATGTCAATGATATTAGATAAAGGTTTATTATTTGACCCATAAAATTTATTTATGAGAGACAGGAAAAAGAATCAATTGCATTCCAAGGTATGTGGAAATAACACGGCGTGATGACGTAGATACTACAGCAGAGGGCTCTTCTGTTATGTATACCTACTACTTTAGAGTATTCTAACACTGAACTTAATATTTGAATAATAAAGACTTTTTTTTCTATTCTTCCCATAGAATGGATTTTATGGAAAGAAAATTTGTTTTAGAGAAGTCTTATGTCTGTTGTTTTGCTTCAGATCCCGATTGAAGATTGGTCTAGTATGTATGAGTATGGTAAGCGAGAACAAATTGTATTGGCTAGACTTAGACTTCATTGACATACATTTGCTGTGAATCAC
>SEYY01000710.1:35796-38296 GCA_009176605.1 Armadillidium nasatum
AAAAACCTAGTGAGATAAATAATAGAAAGGGAATGGAAATAGTTGAATAGGAAAGTATTTCGAAGAAGAAAAAGTACGAATCATTCGAAAATCAAAGGCAGCAAAACTTCAATAATTTTAAAAAATGAAAAAATTGTTGGAAAGATAAAAGCATTCATGGTGATAGGATAGAAGACTGAGATAAGGATCAGTGAAGATTAGAATAAAAGAGATAAAGAAAGGTAGAAGAAGTAGAAAATATAGAGAATGAAGTAATGAAAGAACATAAATTCGAAAAACACCACAAAGACGTGGTATTCTATAAAATGCATTATAGTATTGAAAGACAGATGGGCAATGATTTTTTAAAAAGGTTGCCTGAGACCAGAGGAAGGATTGGAGAACCATACAGTTGGCTAAAAATCGGTTGGCTCAAGAAAGATTTTGAAAAAAGAACTCCACTACGAATACAAAATTTCTAAAGGTAGACTAAAAATAGCCTCTGGGCACGCTCTAGTTGAATTGAACATTGCTAATAGAAAGGAACCTTTACACTAATATACAAAATATTGTATGTAAACTATCCACTTTAGGCCTTCCAAGAAATATGGATTTCTCACAAATTCCAAAAATGTCTGAAACTATTAACCACAGTCAATTCAGACAAACTAAACATCTACAATAGCAGATGATTGTAACATCATTACAGGCTTTCATATTAAACTATACATTATTATGTACAATAAAATAGTCAGAAGTTAGAGAATGAAGGTTGTGATATCCCTTTACATATATATATATATATATTATATATATATATATATATATATATATATATAATATATATATATATATATATATATATATATATATATATATATATATATATATATATATATATATATATATATAAAGAAAGAGAGGAGACAATTTAGGATCTATGCGCAAAAGTATTGAAGTCTTCCCGAAATTGCTATCATATTTTTCAGAAAAGATTGTTACTGTAATGAATGCAATAAAAATAATAAGAGATATCTAATTACTGAGCTAAATAACTTTCTTTAATTTGTGATAAAGAAATGAATAAAAAGAGGCGTGGTCATAAAATATGGTGAATCTATGCGCTAATTATGTCTCCAGGATTAACGAGAAACAATGTCCAAAGATGGTAATTTTACTACTTTTGTAAAACCAAATTTTTGGTTATGTTTCGTATTTAAAACTTAAAATTTTCAAAAGGTAGCACGAACCCAGTTCTTTGATGACAAAAAAACAAGCTTTTCAGTTAAAATTCCATCAGATCGTCTTTTGTCACTGGAGAGACTCGTCTTTCAAAGTTCAAGTAAACGTCTACTCGTATATCATTTAATAATATTACAGTGAGATTCGGAAACCCATTCATATACGAATGAGAAGTATCGAAGAAGGTTTAAATAAGTTTGACATACAATTGCCCTTACAGTCTAATAAAATTACCAAGCACCTCAGTTCAATTTTACTGAGCCACTAAATTTTCTTTCACCGACATTGATCTATCTGTCTATCAATAAATATCGATAATTATTTAAAATATCAGTAAACTATGCAAGAAAAGAACAAAGGGACCTCCATTAAGATAAACTTAAGATGTAAAATCAAATAGTTATTATAAGAAATGTTTTAGCAAGAGGCAGGAGAGGTAATGAGAAAACTAACGCTCACATCGAACAAGCGAGTTGTTTTTAAATGATATTCTAATATGGGATGTCTGTTCAATGTTTTATATACATTTGAAACCATATATTTACATTCTATATTATATATATATATATATATATATATATATATATATATATATATATATATATATATATATATATATATATATATATATATTATATATATATATATATATATATATATATATATATATTATATATATATATATATATAATATATATATATATATATATGTTATATTTCCAGTATACTCATTATAGTATTGATCCTTTCAAACACATCTTTTTTTTTTTTATTTTTTTATTTTTTATTTTTTGTTTTTGTTTTTTTTGTTTTTGTTCCTGTTTTACTCTGTGACTTTGAATACTGAGTTTGAGTCTATGTATGAATGTATGTATGTGTGTATGTGAGTATTTTATTAATATTTTTAGACTTCTCTCCTTATTATAAATATTATATAAAGAATTTACAAAGGTATATATATATATATATTATATTTATATATATATATATATATATATATATATATATATATATATATATATAATATATATATATATATATATATATATATATATATATATATATATATATATATATATATATATATATATATTGGTTGACCCTTTCATACATTATTAAATAATAATAATTTGTTTAAAAAATTATGATTTTTTGATTATATATTTTAAGGTATTTAAAAATGATTTTTTATTTTAAATATTTACTTAATAATTATTTAAAGTAAGTTCAATGATTTTTTTATTTCTCCTTGATTAATTTGAGGCTTTAAAAATTTTCT
>SEYY01000710.1:45796-88296 GCA_009176605.1 Armadillidium nasatum
CTGATCATGAGTAATTACAGGTAGAGGCATGGGACACCTGAGAGGAGAAGGAGTAGGAGGAGGGATGTCAGAATCGAGCAGGGTGGAATTAGATGAAAAAAGGAGGCCGAAGAGATTAGCCTTTTCAGAAGGAGTATTAGCAACAGAACCATCAGAGCGAATAAGAGGAGGAAAGGCAGATTTACAGAAGTTGTTAGAGATATTTTTGACAAGAGGCCAGAAATTTTTATCAGTAGTAGAGAGCCATGGAGGTCAGCGCACTTCCTTTTTATGAAAGTACGCTTAGTCCGTCGAAGAACATCCCTGCAACGATTCCGAGCTGAATGAAAATTAGCAAGAGTGATAGGAGAAGGAGAGTTTTTCCATTCACGATAAGCAATGTCTCTCTCCGAAGGGCAAGAGAACAGTTGCCATCGAACCATGGATTTTGAGGAGAAAAGATTTAGTTGAAGATGGAATGAATCTGCCCATCCCGTCAAGGATTACGGCCCCTACCTTTTCAGCAGAGACAGAAGCGTCCCCGAGAAAAGCAAGATTCACTCCTATGCTCGTGCGATGTAATAAAAACCGATACAAAATTTGCATCTTTTCTGTATAGAAAAATAGCTGCACCTTGACTCAAGTTTATGCTTATTATTCTAGAAATATTGTTCTGGGAGGGAGCTACGAATAGCCCTTAAATAATGATTAATGCATTTTCTCTAAAAAAAAATCAGAAAATAACAGTTTTGTATTTTAAAGTTTAAAAAAGTACAAAAATTAAAAAAAAATTTTTTTTTTTTTTTCCAGATTCACTATAGTTATTCGATAGGTTTACTTTAGGTAAGACCCTTTGTTAAAGTTTGAAAAAATGTAAGATATAAAATTATCAATTTAACCTGTATTTATATATATCATTGTTATTTTATTGCTATGTTTCAAACTTGTATCATTTAGCTGCATTATTTAAAAAGTTATTATTTTGTTTATACTTTCAGTCAATATGGCTAATAGATCAGCTTCTGCAGTATTTGAATACTTTACCAATGTTTCAGGATAGCTCGGAATAGCTAAATGAATATCTACCATGTGTACAAGTAAAAAAATTTCAACCAAATCTTTTGGAGTAAAATCAAAACAACAAAGATGAACATTCACTAGCAGAAAAAGCGGTCAAAAGAAACAGAAAAGAAAAAAATCTTGATTTTCTTATATTTTGTTTGAAATTTTTCTTTATTATTTGACTGATTGAGCTGAAATTTTCAAAGTATGTGAATTTTTTCACGAAGTTCTGAGTTGATTTCGAGCATTTTTTTGAGTCTATAACGGTTTGAAACTTATTTGGACCAAAGTTGAAAAAAAAAATCATAACTGGGTCAAACCACTGGTCCACATGAGCTGAAAATTTAACTGAAATACCTTTGCCCCAATTTCTTGCATTGGTGGGAATAGATTTTTGATTATCACGTCTAGAAAAAAGTTACAAGCTCTCAAAAAAAATTTGCAAAAAACCCTTCTGGAGGAAAAAATTATTTAAAAAAAAAAATTTTTTTTTTATACTACTTTTTTTTTTATTTGTGAATATTGTTTAGAAGAGGAACAGGGCAACAATTTTTATTTAGTGCATTTTTAAATGCCCTTTGTTTGAGCGAGATATAGCCTCTCAAAACTTTGGGAATTTTTGAAATTTGGCCAAAAATGGACCTTTTTGAAGGCTATATCTCAAAACCAACGAATCTCATAGAATAAAGTTCATAGAGGAATTTGTAGCCCCACCCCTCCTCTATACACACCAAAAATAGGAAATGTTATAGTTGTATTTTTTTAAAAAAGATTTTGTCTGAAAAGGTATATTTTTTTAGTTAAAAAATTTTTTTTCTATAGTTGGTCAGTTTTTGGCTTATAACATTTTTTCCTATAACTCTGGGGAACAAAAGTCTATTAGAGACTTTTGTAGCCCATATAATTTTGAATAAATAGTCCAACTTTCAGCTCATTCTAAAAAGTGGTTTGGCACCGCCATTCTATTGAAAAAGGGTAAAATTTCCACAAAAAATAAAAATAAAAAAATACTTTTAACCATATTAGACTCGGAAAAACGATAGAAATGGACTTTTCTTACCGGTAAAAAATCTATATACACTGAAAGTTTCAGCAGAATCGGCTGAAAATAAAAAATAAAAAAAATTTTTTTGTATAATTTGCCATTTTAACCCCGGCCGGCAACCCCGGTTTTCCCTGATTTTTAGCCGGGGCCGGGGCCGGGGCCGGGGTCAGTAAAAATGGCCGGGGTTGGCCGGGGTCGGGGCCGGGGCCGGGGCCCCGGTCGGTTCCTAATTATTCTTATTATATTTGGAATAAAAATCGCGTTTTCCCATTTTTTATTAGAGTTGCCCTAAAACAATTATTGTTTTTAGGGACCATTGAAATCTTGACCGAGGTCAAAATATTACCGATCATTGCCATTTATAGAATTACTAATTTACTAGCAATAGTTTTGTTAAATAAGTAATTAAATAATGTTTGTCGTATTTTGGGGAATATATTAAACATTAGAGTTTATTAAAATTATGCGTAAGACTATTGTCTTGTTCATTTAAATGAGTCGAAATTTATTATCTAAAATATTAAAGTTATCATTTATTTAAAGTGAATTCGTAAATAAGAGACTTTCAACGTATTTTAGCGGTGACAATTATATATATTTAATATTTGATCTTTAAGCATTTAGTTAATTTAAAACTACCATTATTTTATTACTGGAGATATTGTTCTATTATTTATTATTATTATTTTTATTCTTTATTATTATTAGTTTTTCTTTGTCGTTTCAGAATTTTTAATATTCTGATAATTCTTAGAAATTAAAAAGTTTCTTAATCACATGTATATAAAAAGTTTGCCTATATCCAATACGTAAGAAGTTAGCATACGCTCTTTATATTTAGGAGTTCACTTATATACTTATTCCCAAACTAAGAAATTAGCTTAGTTATTAAGTATATTAAGAAGTTTGCTTAAATACTTAAGCCCCTTCTAACCAAGAAGTTTCCTTGTATAATTAAATCCCTATAATTAAAGAGGCTTAGCTGTGTATAATGGTTTTAGCACCATCTATATAGTAAGAAGTAAGGTTGGTATTTTTCCCAAATAATTTCAACTATAATATTAACAATCTAAATGAATCCTACGTTATTCCGAAAGAAGATTTTCTCAAACCAGCCTTTGTATATTTTATTAAAATAAAAATTCAACGCTACCACTCGTTAATATTATCCTGTCACCTGATTCCTTAAAAGTAGTTCTAAAAATTAAAAACTTACAATATATATATATATATAATATATATATATATATATATATATATATATATATATATATATATATATATATATATATATATATATATATATATATATATATATATATATATATATATATATATATATATATATACCCTGGTGGACAAAGGTCAGAGCAGCTACCAATTTCCATCAGAGTTGGGGAAATACTTGAAGCCTCGTCAAGTTATAAGCCGACATGCCTCGATACATTGCGTTTGTAAAGGTGCAAGCCAAAGGAAGTTGGGAAAACAGATAAAGGGAGTATACATGTTTTAGATTTTATCAGTTGAGTATCTGTAAACATGAGCATAGCAGTGAAGTTTGGAGTCTGAGAGTTGGACAGAGAAAAGATGAAACTGTGTAGAAAGGTGTGTAGCACGTGGCCCTCTCAGTGGAGGAGATATGTAACGAGGTAGTTCAGAAGAACAGTGTCCTTTATAATAAAGATGGTATAGAGATATTGACACAACAATTCGAATGTTAGAAAGAAACTGCAGAGAATTTGAGTTGGAAGAGTTGGTAAAACGGAAAGCCCTAGATTCCACCTTTTCTAGAGATCTGTATTAGCGAACAACACCCCTATAAAGAACATGCAACGGGTGTGATGTGAAGAAATTGCGAAGGTGCATTAGAACACCCAACCTCTAGAAAGTTTGTTTAGAAATAAAAGAAATGTGTTCCTTATAAGAAAGATCACGAGAAAAACACTGAGAATAATAAGGAAGGACGAAAGTTTGAGTTGTGTATTTTCGAAGATTTCAAAGTTATGTGGTTGTGTCAGGTAGAGAGATGGAGGAATTGAGTTTTTTATGCATTGAAACCGACCAATTTTTCTCTGTCCCAATTAGAAATACGAGAGAGATCAGATGTTAGTTGCTCTAAGGCTACCATTCTACCATCAATTAACTGTCGTTTAGAGGGTCGTCTTTCAAACTGAAAGGAGCATTGAATCGTGGAGTTATTAACATAGGAGTGGATTGGTAATGAAATAATAGAGAGGTCATTAATGAAAAGTAGAAAAAGTTGGGGATGGGACAGATCCCTGAGGAACACCAAAATTAATAGATTTAAAGGATGAACGGTGGCCGTCTACAACAGCTGCTATAGAACGACCGGACAGGGAATCAGAGGGGGTAGATTCCGTAAGAGGTAAGTTTAGGAATTAAAGCTTTGTGCAGCACTCCATCGAAGGCTTTCGATATGTCCAGCGCGACAGTAAAAGATTTATCGAAATACCTGAGAACGGAGGATCAAAAGTCAAAAGAGAAGGAAAACAAGATCACCAGTAGAGTGTTTTTTACGAAAGCCTACTGGCGAATAGGGCAAAGATTAAAAGATTTGAGATGTTTCCAAATCTTCCTTTAAAGATTGGTTCAAAACTTTAGAAAGAACGGAGGATGAAGAAATGGGACAATAGTTGGAGGGTTGAGAGGGGTCCCTCTTTTTCGGTACACTCTGAACGAGAACACGAGCGAGAAGAGAAGGTTGAAGTAGAAAGACAGAAACGAAATAGTTTACCAAGGCAGGGTACAAGCTCAAAGAATATGTTTTGAGAACCACAGCAGGGATACCATTAGTACCGTACGCCTTCTTAGTGTTAAGTTCAGTGAGAGCGGAAATGACGTCTTTAGAAGAAATTACATTTTTAGGCATAAATGAGTTGGGGTGGAGGAGGAGGATGCGGTGTAGCATCAAAAGTTGAATTTGAAGCAAAATTTTGAGCGAAAAGTTCAGCTGTAGAAGGGAAAACCACAATTGTGCTGTCAGAAAATTCTAAAGCGGGAAAGCTGAAGAACGAACGTTAGATTTGACTTTTTATTTTTTTTTTTTTTTTTTTTGCAAAATACTAGAATGGTTATTGTATTTTCTACGGAGAAAGGAGTTTTTGGTGTTACGAAGAATAGATTTTGCATAATTCTGGGATGAAATATAAATTGCATGATTCTCTGGAGTTTGAAAATGACGGTGATCCTTGAACGCAACATCTCTGCACGAAAAATAAGTAGAATGAAACCAAGGTTAATAAGATTTAGTAGTAGGGAAAGATTATGGGATATATGCTTCTATGCCACAGAGAATCACCTCGGTTATGCGCTCTGAACACTTCGAGGGACTCTTCCCACTGAAGTAATAATCATTCCACGGGAATCAAAGAAGTACAGCCCCAAGTCCGACCAGCTTGATCACTGAAATGCCACAAACGTTTCCTCTCAATAAGCGAGGGTCTTTCTTCCGGAATACTTGGAAAAGAAAGGGGACAATTCAGAGAAAGGGGACAATTCAGAGAGAAAGGGGTTTGCGTATAATCATTCCACGGGAAAACAAAAAAGTACGACAGCAAGTCCGACCAGCTTACGTACGGAAATGCCACAAACATTTCTTTGCAATAGGCGTGAGTCTTTCTTGCGGAATACTTGAAAAGATAAAATGACGATGCAGGAAAAAGGTGATGGGAACCCAGAAGAGGATAGGGTTTAACAATATATGGAGAAGGATTAGAAGTTAAATAAAAGGTCTAGATTGTTGAGTTCATTTCCAAGACGATCAGGGATATAAGTAGGGGGCTGCAAAATTGCTCAAGATCATTTTGAATGGAGAATTGGAAAGCACGTTCGCTGGCTGTATCATGACATTGGCGGTGGTGAACGGGGAAATCACCTAATATGAAGATTTCTGAGAAAGGAAAAGGAGAGAATGTGCTCTATTTTGAAGTTGAGATAGTCTAAGAATTTAGGATAGTTAGTAGCATTAGGAGATAGATAAACAGAACAAATGAATTTAGTCGTAGAATGGTAGAGCTTAAGAAACAAGGTGGAAAATTCGGAAGACTCTAAATTAGAAACAGGAGAGCTTTCTAATTTGACTGAAAACTGAGGATAGAGACAGTGAGAGGAAATATAAAAAGGTCTGCTATCAGAACGTTCAGTCACCTATGTTTCAGTCAGGAATTAGATGTGAGATCTAGAAGAAGAGAGTTGGTTTTCAGCAAAGTGAAAATTGGATTAAAGGGGAGGGTCCAATTTAAAAAAAAAGTTTTTTAGTTTTTGACCGATCGTCCTGAAATTTGCAGAGTATGTGTATTTTTTACCGCTGAAAAAAAAAACTTGATTTCTGACGTTTTCCTGTATCTATAACGGTTTGTAAGTTTTTTTTGGAACTTCCCCCCCCCCACTCCCCTCCTCAGAAAATGAATAGAAGTGGAAACCCACTGGTCGAAATGAGCTGAAAATTAAATTTAACTGTATATTCTCATCCCCAATTGCAAAAACCGCAACCTGGAGGTTTTTGATATCTGCTTTTGAAAAAAGTTTGAATTTTAAAATGAAAAAAAAAAAAAATTGTATAAATTTACCCTTCCTGACCAAAAAAACTTTTTTTGGAAAAATGTACATCAAAAGTTCTTTATTTATGGCAGATGTTTAGATGAGGTACAGAGCTATAACTTTCTTTCAACATTATCATTCAATGCTATTTGTTCTGTTCGAGATTTTACCTCTCAAACTTTGGAAATTTTGAAATTTCTTTGAAAATTGGCCAAATTTGATAGGCTATATCTCGAAAAGAACAAAGAGCATGAAATTAAGTATTGAGAGAAATTTGTAGCTTTATACCTCCTCTATAAATCCTGAAAAAATTAGAAAAGTTGTAAGTGTAGTTTTTTTTTAAAAAAAATTTTGTCCGGAAGGGTAAATTTTCCAAAATTTCAGAGAAACTTTTCGACAGTTAGACAGAAAAGTTCATATAACTTTTCTAAAAAGCAGATAACAAAACTCTGTTAGAACTTTTGTAGCTAATAGATTTCTGAATTTAAAGTGAAATTTTCAGGTCATGTAGACCAGTGCTTTGGCCCCACCATTCAATTGAAAAAGGGAAAAAAAAAAAAAAAAATTATATATATAATATATATATATATATATATATATATATATATATATATATATATATATATATATATATATATATATATATATATATATATATATATATATATATATATATATATATATATATATATATATATATATATATATATATATATATATATATATATATATATATATATATATATATATATATATATATATATATATATATATATATATATATATATATATATATATATATATATATGAACCGACCGGGGCCCCGGTCCCGTCCCCATCCCCGGATAAAAATCATGGAAAACCGGGGTTTACCAGCCGGGGTTGAAAAGGCAAATTTTACTTAAGGAAGTTCAGTTTCAAAAAAAAATTTAATTTTCAGCCGATCCTCCTGAAATTTTCATTATATGTATCTTTTTTCCGTAAAAAAAAAAAAAGTCCAATTCTTGCGTTTTTCTGAGTCTATAACTGTTAAAAAGTTTTTATTTTTGGAAATTTGACCCTTTTTCAAATGAATGACGAAGCCAAACCACTTTTTGGAATGATCTGAAATTTGGATTGTATATTCAAAGTTCTATGTTCTACAAAAGCTTCTAACAGACTTTTGATCCCAGATTTTAAAAAAAAAATGTTATAAAAAAAAAAAAAAAAAAAAAAAAATCGAATTTTTTTTTTCCTTTTGAATCCACTTTTTCGGGAAAAAAAAAAAAAAATAAAAATACAACAATAACATTTCTTATTTTTGGAGGGTATATATAGGAAGGATGGGGCTACAAATTTTTCTCTATATTATTCGATGCGATTCGTTGGTTTTGAGATAGTGTCTTTCAAAAAAAGTCCATTTTTGACCAAATTTCAAAAATTCCCAAAGTTTAAGAGGCTATATCTCGTTTCAAACAAATGGCATTTAATAATGCACTAATAAAAGTTGTTGCCCTGTTCCTCCTCTAAGCAATATCCAAAAATAAAAAAATTATTGTTAGCGTTTTTTTTAATACAATTTTTTTCTCCGGAACGGTACGATTTTTGCAAATTTTTTTTCAAGTGCTTATAACTTTTTTCTAGACGTGATATCAAAAATTTGTTCCCACTAATACAAAAATTTGGGGCTAAGATTATTCAGTTAAAGTTTCAGCTCATGTGGACCAGTGGTTTGACCCCGCTTCATTTTTATTTCAACTTTGGGTCCAAATAACTTTCAAACCGTTATAGATTCAGAAAAATGTTCGAAATCAACTCAGAACTTCGGGGAAAAAACGCATATACCCTGAAAATTTCAGCTCAATCAGTCAAATAATAAAATATAAATTTCAAACAAAATATAAGAAATTAAGATTTTTTCTTGTTCTTTCAATATTTACTTTTTCTTTTCTGTTTCTTTTGAAAGCTCCTTTTCTGCTAGTATATATATATATATATATATATATATATATATATATATATATATATATATATATATATATATATATATATATATATATATATATATATATATATATATATATATATATATATATATATATATATTCATTAGTATTACAGAATTTTACTATTATTATATATTATTATATTATTAGTATTATTATTATAATTATTTTTTATCATTATTATTATTATTATTATTATTATTATTATTATTTTATTATTATTTTTATTATTATCGCACTTGGCAAGGAGGTGTCAGTACGTGCAAATTTCGAAAGAAAATAAAATATTCTTGCCTCTTTATTGAACAAAGAAAATACGTAATTTGGTTGAAAAATTTTTTCTATGGGCACCCTGAGATCATCTTCTAATTTCCTGATTGCAGATGTTACATTTAGCTATTTCGAATCTACCCTGAAACATTGTAAAGTACATCCATACTGCCGAAGCTGATCTTTTAGACATACTGACTGAAAGTATAAACAAAATAATAATTCTGAAATAATGTAGCTAAATGTTACAAGTTTGATACATAGCAATAAAATAACAATAATATGTATAAATACAGGTTATATTGATAATTTAATATCTTACATTTTTTGAAACTTTACTTTAGGGTCTTAATTAGGTAAACCTGTTGAATCACTATTATGAATAAAGAAATTTTTTTTTTTTTTTTAACTTTTGTACTTTTTTAAAACTTTTATTATACAAAATCTGTAATTTTCTGAACTTTTTTTTTTCATAGAAAATGCATATAATCATTAATTTAAGTGAATGTTGGCTATTCTACTCCTTCCTTATAATTAAATAAACCTCAATTAAATATATATCTAATTTTCTTAACCCAAAATTTCAGGGCTTTTGACCTTTTTACAAATTTTAGGTAACCCCTGCCAAATTTGGGTGACCCCTGCCCCGGCAAAATTCCAGCCCCGGTCGGTCCCTATATATATATATTAGAGGTGGACCGGATATCCGCATCCGCAACTGCGGATATCCGCATCATTTTTCCAATATCCGCAATTCAATATCCGCAACCGCATCCCCATCCGCGGATAGTAAAAAATTAGGATGCTTATGCGATGAGATGATAGAAACAGCTAAAATAACGCCTTTCAAGAAAAAGCAAAAGCTCTCAGATACAAAAGAAACAAAATCTGTTAGCTTAAGCATTGCTAAATCAATGAAAGATCTTCTAGCTTCCAGCAGCGATGAAGAATCACAGTCAGAAGTGTCAAAGGATACAATATCGATTATTGAAAATTATCTGAAACTCCCACGTTTGGAGGCAGATAAAGACCAACTGGTTTGGTGGAGAGATAATTGCAAAAGTTTCCCTTTTCTTGCTGAGCTGGCAAGGACTTATTTAGCATGTCCTTCAACTAGTGTTGCTAGTGAGGGTCTTTTCAGTGGAGCAGGCCTCATTTACGACGAAAAGCGAACCAAACTTTCACCTGAAAGAGCCCAAAAGCTTTTATTTCTAAAAAATAACTTACCAATTATTAACTTCAAATGGAATATGTGAAACTGTGAAGTGTAATATAATATATATATATATATATATATATATATATATATATATATATATATATATATATATATATATATATATATATATATATATATATATATATATATATATATATATATATATATAACCTTTTTCCAAATGGGTGGAGGTTGGGGAAAGAGGTTGGTGGGGTGTTCAAGAGTTGGGTCCCCGTCCCACACCCTGGTAACATAGATTCTGGATATTATATTTAAAATTCCAAGAATCTATGGCAAAAACTCTTAAAAAATTAAACTATCCGCATCCGCATTTGCGGATATCCGCAATTGAATATCCGCAACCGCATCCGCATCCGCGGATAGTAAAAAATTACTATCCGGTCCACCTCAATATATATATATATATATATATATATATATATATATATATATATATATATATATATATATATATATATATATATATATATATATATATATATATATATATATATATATATATATATATATATATATATATATATATATATATGTTTTTTTTTATTTTTTTTTTTTTTTGAAACAATTCTACAGACTAAAATTTCTGCGGGATGGTGGATGGGGGCGAGTGGAGTTCAAAAGGGGAACCCATTGCCCCCTTGGCCCCCGCTAGTTAGGCATATGCCCTCTCATAGTGTGTATTCTACGTTTTGAATATTTGTTACTTATAGGTTTGTGAGCGAGTTGGCGATTACATTGAGCGAGTTTACAAGCCAGCGAGTAGATTGTGAAGTAGCCGAGTTCTAAACTTTTCAGCAGCTAATAGCGAGTTTATTTACTGAGGTATATTTACACTGGGCGAGTGAACTCGCTACTCGCTAGCTTGTAAACTCTCTCAGTGTAATCTAGCATTAAGTCAATCATTCTACCGTTTGTTCCACGGTAGATTTTATTGGATTTAATTTTTTATTCTTATTTTCGGAAGAATAAAAAATAAAATCGAATAAATAAACAAGAAAATTTCAAAACGATCCCCAGGATCCCTCTCGTGACTCCCACTTTTAAGAAGCCCTGGTCTAAAGAATATCTAGGAAATTCCCCCAAAAATTTTTGTTCCAGTAAATAGATATAATAAAATTAAACCATATTCTTTCCTATTCATATTTTGGGTTTATCAGTTTTGCCTTCAAAACGTTTGAGCCAAAATTCAAAATTCTCGCCAATATTGAGATATTTATTAATTACTTGTTATTATAATTGATTTTTTTTGTTACAGTTTATAGCGGCAAGTGATAAGCTGTGGTTTATGCTAGAAATGTATTCTTTCGTCGATTATTTCACCATACCTCCATCCTTTGTCAGCATATATCTCGACAGAACATGGATTGGTAAGGATATATATATATATATATATATATATATATATATATATATATATATATATATATATATATATATATATATATATATATATATATATATATATATATATATATATATATATATATATATATATATATATATATATATATAACTGGACAAAATTAACTAAACACTGGATTTGAAATGTATTTAACGTTCTGTGTTCCAATATATTGTTGAAAATTATTCACTTCCCAAGGTATGATTTATTTATTTTTTTTTAAATGAAAAGTTCGCATCTCACCGGCATTGCCCTATTTGAGGAGAGACCTCTTTCTAGGTAATTTCTTCGTAGGATCTGCATGAGATCGAACCAAGGTCTTTAAGCACATTCACCGTTTTTCCACGTTAGCGATATGCATTAAGAAAATTTGGGAGGAGCAAAGAGAATAAATTAAGAACCACGAAGACTGAAAAATTGACGGTGTAACATTTACAGATTACAAGAAATATCAGATCAGAAAGTGATAAAACTTTCAACTAATAGTAGATAGTGCTTCTTCTGACCCTCCTAATTCCTCCCACTGTTTCGGCATTGATGAAATGGTTATAAGGTGTTCATGTTTTGCAGTATGCTATCCTACTCCTCCGTCATCGCGCCCTGCATGTCAACGTTGGGAAAACTTTGAAGCACTTAAAAATTTAGCAATTTTTATAACACAAAGTATGCAAAATGTACAATCATTTGTTTTCTCATTTAAAATCTTCAACTATTTAAAATATATTTAATGTTGTCGCAAGATCCAGCTCCAGCAGGCTGTTCAGGCCTTCCAATAAGCTAATTAGCTTATTGATTTGAGAAATATCTAACCTTAATTTCCTTTATTACTAGGAAATAATAGTATGCATATATAGATGAATAATAATTATAAAATTTTTCTTTATATTTACTGATAGATAAATCATTTTCACAAATCGTAAATTTTTAATATGAATTTGATATCAAAATTTATATATTGTAATATTCTTCATAAACCCTCTCTTGCAGTTATTCTGTTTGTGTTATTACCGTACAGAAAAATTTCTGTTAGCACAATATGGTGGGTTACAAAACTTTGATTTAGAGCGTGTCTTTCAGATTATTTAATCCCAATTTAAGTGGCCGATTTTGAATGTTTTAATCTCGAAAAAGCACCTACAGAATTTAAGCGTACTAAAATGTTTTTGGTTTTTCTCAACTTTGGAAAATTTCCAAAAATAATTTCTCGAGTGTAGATGTTTTTTCATACTATATAATTGATAATTTGATAAAATTTTATATTTGATAATTTTGTCTTAAAAGGTCAAATGGTTGGCTATATAAATAAATGTCCAAAATTAAAGTTTTATGACTTATGTAGCCACCTCAAAAGTTTAATAAATATCGAACAGACATATATATATATATATATATATATATATATATATATATATATATATATATATATATATATATATATATATATATATATATATATATATATATATATATATATATATATATATATATATATATATATATATATATATATATATATATATATATATATATATATATATATATATATATATATATATATATATATATATATATATATATATATATATATATATATATATATATATATATATATATATCAAACTTTCCATTTCGATCCTCAGCAAGATAATGTGAAAAAAAATCTGCATAGAGATATTTTTTATCTTTTGTGTTATTGTTTAGAGCATAGCGCCTCAAAGTAGGGATCCAGACCCCAAAAGAGGCTACGAGAAATTTTGAGTCTATTAAAACTAGGCATTCTATTTTATTTTTTATTTTAAAAAGGGGTTTCAAAAAAATTTTCTTCATGAGAGGGGATCGCGCTGAAAAAAAAATTGAGAAACCTTTGTTTAGAGTATTCATAAACAAAAAATTATTATTTAGTAAATATCTAAATTATTTAAGACTTTTTTTTCTAAGATAACCACCCAAAATTGACCATTCAGATTGTGAGCAGATGGCAACACTGTTAGATACACAGCAGAAATGCTCCAAATTGAAGTTTTGTTATTCCGCAAATTATATCCATTCTGAAAATATGATAAAAATTGGATGAATAGTGAAAAAAATTATAGCAATTTTCAATGCATTTTTGAAAACGTATTTTAAAATCCATTTATACAAGTTTTTTTAGTTTAATATAAAGAAGTATAGTTGTTATTTTTTATTTTCTTGAACATGAAGAGGTGATTATTTAGTAGATTTAGCCAAATTTATTTTCAAAGTTTAAGATTTACCAATGTTCGAGTAAAGATAGAAAAGCCTATCAGCTTTTTCAGGTGAAAGTCTTTTCATTGTAGATATTTCCAGCTTTTCTAACATCCTCTGATTGTAGATACTTGATTGAGAAAAACCAAATTATTTTCTTGCAAGGTCTAGAATATGCAAGGTTTCTTTGAATTTCCAGAATTTAAGATATTTACTGATTTTAATTGCAAACTAACTTGGTATATTCAATAGCATTTGTAGCGAAAATGTATAGAATTAAATAAATTTTTTTTTACAGGTAATTTGAAAGTTTAGAAAAAAGACTAGATTTCTCTTGCTAAACAAAGCAAATTTTCAGACAGGATCATTTAGCCTCCAGATACTCTTATGTCCAGAGTTACAATACTAATTTAAGAAATTTTTAAAAGTGTAGTCGAAAAAACAAGATTTTTTTTTTAATATAAAAAAAAATAAATTTTTTTTTTGAGTATATTTGAAATTATTACATGTATTGTATTTTCAGGTCTTCGTTTTCTCCGAGCTCTGAGACTTATGTCAGTGCCGGATATCCTTCAGTACCTGAACATCCTCAAAACCTCGTCCAGCATACGACTCGCACAACTCTGCTCCATTTTCATTGCTGTGTGGCTCACAGGCGCAGGGATTATTCATTTGGTAGGACCTTAAGAAGTGTAACGGTTTGTTTTATAAGCTTATAAGCAAGTCAGTAATAGCAGTACATCATTTCTTGTAGTATATATATATATATATATATATATATATATATATATATATATATATATATATATATATATATATATATATATATATATATATATATATATATATATATATATATATATATATATATATATATATATATATATATATATATATATATATATATATATATTATATATTATAATATTAATAATAAATTAAAAAAAAAAAAAAAAAAAAAAAAAAAAAAAAAAATAAATAAAATAATAAAAATAATAATAATTCGGTATTTATTATTTTTGCATAATTTTTAAATTATGGGAAAATTGATGGTAAATTATTATGTACAATTTTTTTGTAATGCTAATAGGTTTATCATTTGAAATTAAAAATTGTCTGATATTGACTACTTTATGTGATTATGTGATTATAATAATAATAATAATAATAATAATAATAATAATAATAATAAAGACATTCTAAATTATGAAAAGGTGACAAAAATTTTTTGAAATATTTTTAACTTATGATTTATTATTTATTATGTATCTTACGAATATGTCGAAAAGAATAGCAAAAGTATATTTATTCTATAAAATTAATTTCAATTTATTTAACTGGTTTATTTATTTATTTATTTTTTTTACAGAATCCATTTTATTTTAATATTTTTTTTATTTTATTTTTTTTTAAATTTCCATTTTATTTTTATTTTTTTATTTTTTTATTTTTTTTGTGCTTAACATCTTATAAATATATAAATACTTTTAGAAGTCAAAAAATAAAGAATTGTTTTTCTATTAAAAATATGGTGCTCACGTGGAACTTGCAGAGAATTAATTTCTTTTATCTTAATGATATAATCTTTCCAGGATTCTCTAATGAAAAATTGAAACTTTTTTCTTTTGAATATATATATTCATATTCACAGTACCATTTTCCTACATCTACCTTGATGAATTGTTATGTTTTCCACACTCTCGTATTTCATTTTACAAGAAGTATCCAACACCTTTTGTACTTTAAACTACTTCAAATAATCTTCTTGTAATTTTATATTAGATTATAATTTTATGGATTTATCCTTCTTATTTCGTCTTTTCATTTTTATCCATTTAGAAATCTTCTTCAGATCCTCTTCTACCAATCCTCTTAAATTTCTTTCTTATATCTTACTTTTTAAGAAAGTTGATTGTACCTCTTGCTTTTTGTACTTCAAATGTTATTCCATTTTGATTGTACTTTGAATCACATTTTGTCAATATCACTGTTGCATAGCAACTTGGTTCCCTCACCTTACTTTTTCTTTTTTCTTTTTTTTTTTTTTACACATCGCCACCACTCACGGGGGCAAAGCCCTATTCAAGGAGGGGGTGTCATAAGAATAAAAACAAACTTGTTTCATCGATGTTTTTAAAATTCTTCATTTCATGCTCTTTCAGGTTTTTTCTTTTTTCAATTATATATTCTACCACCACTTTCTTTAACAGTTTATCCTTTCATAGAAATTCTTTATAATTCCGACTTGACCACATTAGTGTAATATCTTCATTTTCTATCTTTGCTTCCTTCTTTCTTATCATTTAACTAACTATATAAATTTTGGTATCTCTATCATCACGGTCGAAGATTCTTCCAATAATCTACTATAATAATAATAATAATAATAATAATAATAATAATAATAATAATAATAATAATAATAATAATAATAATAATAATAATAATAATAATAATAATAATAATAATAATAATAATAAAATTTAAAACTTTGGAATAAATTCAAGTAGTAGACAGAGTTTATTAATTTTAGTAACTACAAATGTTATTTATAAAATTATTAATCCATGGGAACAATTTTATTCAACATATATATATATATATATATATATATATATATATATATATATATATATATATATATATATATATATATATATATATATATATATATATATATATATATATATATATATATATATATATATATATATATATATATATATATATATATATATAAATCCATTTAAACTTTTTTTTTTTTTTTGTTACAGCTTGAAAATTCTGGTGACCCATTCCAGTTTAACAATGCCCATCCTCTGTCATATTGGACATGCGTCTATTTCCTCATCGTTACTATGTCAACAGTGGGTTACGGAGACGTATATTGTGAAACCATTTTGGGTCGAACATTTTTAGTTTTTTTTCTTCTTGTTGGCTTGGTGAGTCCTAGTAAAGTAGTGTAGTTGGTTCATTTAATTGTGTAAGCGCGCGATATATATATATATATATATATATATATATATATATATATATATATATATATATATATATATATATATATATATATATATATATATATATATATATATATATATATATATATATATATATATATATTCTCCACACAGTTTTGCCCATATTTTGGGGTGGAATATAATTTTATATTTGAGCTAGGCCTTACAAAAGGCTGCTTCCTATTGTAGATAGAATGCTATCTATTTCAAAATATTTATGATAATTTAGGATTTAAATATTCTTATTTTTATGTCTTAAGTAGTAGTTATATATTTGCTCTTTTAATAATATGTTGTGAGCAAAGGAAATTAGGTTATTTTCAGTTTAATAATAATATTAATTAAAATGCAGGTGGATAGGGATTAGTTTTAACTGCAGGCGGAATTGGCAGTGTTAATCCTATAAGCTTGATCAATCATTCACTTTACTTTAAATTGTGGCTCGTTATCAAAAAAATGCAACTCTGTGTGGACATGGTTTTATTTATTTATTTATTTACTTTTTTTGCTGACTTATTTTTTTTAAGTATATATACATATATATACCTCAAAATTTTATATAAATCGCACCTACAGTATAGTAAAAAAATAATTATTAAAGAAAGATTTGAAACTGTTACCCAGAGCTTTGTTTTTCCTTTCATAAAATATGGTAAAAAAAACCTTTAGTTTTCATTTTTATGTTCAATCTCTATTACTAAGAATCATCAGTACAAAAAAAAAAAAAAAAAAAATGTTATGCGCGCGGTGTATGCTTCCATGCTTTTAGTTTGTTTCTTTTCTTTTATGTTCTTGCTTATTTTTTTATCAGGTGTATGACTTTTTATTTATTTATTTTTTTGATTGATGACTGCCTTATAGTGCACCGTGCATGGTAATACATAAATATAAGCATTCATGTTTTTTTTAATTTTTTTTTTCGCTCGATGAGAAATTTAAAGGCATTGCTATTTATTCTTCACATATACCCTTAAGCTCATTTCTCTCTAATAATAATGAAAATAATAATAAAAATAATAATAGAATTCTTAAGTATTTTTGTGTGATTTAATAGATTATATATAGTTCTTCCAAAAAATTGTCTGAAATTGACTATTTTATATAATAATAATAATAATAATAATAATAATAATAATAATAATAATAATAATAATAATAATAATAATAATAATAATAATAATTAATGCGATTAAAATGCTGACGGACAGTTAGTTACCCGAATAAAGAGAGTGTGTGGAGGTCCTGGAGGACTCTCCGTAAATTTATGTCTCACGAAGCTTTTTTTTCACTGTTGGAAATACAATTTTATTTTTTCAATAGCAAAATTGGTGAAATTTTTTTGCACTGGCAAACGTCGTCTCGATTTCGAACAAACACAAAGATCATTGCCCTATATATATATATATATATATATATATATATATATATATATATATATATATATATATATATATATATATATATATATATATATATATATATATATATATATATATATATATATATATATATATATATATATATATATATATATATATATATATATATATATATATATATATATATCGCGTGGTCAATGTAAAACCAAAATTTTGGTTTTAACGGGTTATTTTTTTTTTTTTAACTGATGATTCCGTAATAGAAATTACATTTTCCTTGATTTTTTATCGAATATTAATTACAATAATAATAATGATGTTACTAATAATAATAATATAATAATAGTAATAGTAATAATATTTCATAAAAATATTTCATAATAAAAATAATATTTAATAATAATAATAATAATAATAATAATAATAATAATAATAATAATAATAATAATAATGCCGCCACGATGTATCAATGCTTATAAATATCAATACTGCCATTTCTGTAATCACGTTTTTATTCATTTTAAAAAATCATATATATTTTTTTAAAATATTATTTCCATTTTTATGTGATTTAGTAAAATATTAATTTTGTTTTTTATTATATTTATGCAAAATCTTTTTAATAGTTCCTTAGGATATATATATATATATATATATATATATATATATATATATATATATATATATATATATATATATATATATATATATATATATATATATATATATATATATATATATATATATATATATATATATATATGTAAGATGGTAACTAACTATGTCATTTTCCTCTTTAATCCGACCACCTAAAAATGGACGGGTGAAGCGCCACATTGGCGGCTTTGTTAAATGGCCTAAAGTGTGTCGCTTCTCAATAATACACATGCACACACAAAATCTGGAATTTTTAAATTAAATTATTCATCACATTTTAACGCGCTGATCAATTTTTTTATATTTTCTCAGTGATTTAAATTTTTGTTGTTATTGTTTTTGAAAAGATGAAATTTTAAATGCACAAAAATTTTGAGTCAAAAAGCTTTATGATATGTATTTTTATTTCATGGTATATGGTTGCCAGATTTCTTTAAAATATTATTATTTAAAAAAAAAAATAAGGAAAAATATAAACGTGGCAACATGGCCCAAACAATCTCTCTCTGTGTTGCCGCTTGTCTGTCAGCCATCTTGACCTTTGCCTTGCTTTATCTTGTGTTCTAAAACATCATCTTATAAGCCTGCTCCGTCACAATGACCCTTCGACCCTCTATTTGTCCATAATGGACTTAAAAAGAGGCGTCTCCAGTGTCTTGGGTGTGTGAAGGCGCAGACCGATCTTGGTAGGCGCAAAGCACGGTGTGCCATTTCCTATATTTTAACATTTGCGCATGCGTATCACTCACATCACCTGTCGCTTCAAAGTGCTATTTCTAATGTTTTTTGCACTTTTTTAAAATTTAATAAGTTCTATATTTCAGATATTTTATGAGTTGCTCTTTTTTTTTAATTTAGTTATTTGTATTTTTTTTTCCTGTTGATGCTGATGGACATGGTTTAAGCTGCCAATTTTTTTTTTTTTTTTTGCCCTAAAGTAGCTTATTTTTTTTTTCTCGAATATTTCAACATTTGTGTCATATTTTTCTTTTTAAGTTTTTTTCCATATTTTTTTTTTGGTTTTCATTTGTTTACTCCTTATTCCCATTCTTTTGATTTTTTTTTAATATTCCTTATTATTATTATTATTATTATTATTTTTTTTTTTTTTTTTTTACTTAAAAATTCTTTCTTTCTCTTTTTCTCTCTCTCACATTTCACTGCCAATTCCTAATTAAAAAAAAAGCACAAAAATTTTCGTCTGCAGGAAAACCGTATATAGTTTATAACTAGGACAATAGATTTAGTGATGAGAGAAAGAGAGAGAAGAGTTATTCTTTTAAGCCCTAATAATAATAATAATAATAATAATAATAATAATAATAATAATAATAATAATAATAATAATAATTAATAATTAATAATAATAATAATATAAAAATTATGAAAGTAAAATTTAGATATTTTCTCTCTCTTTCATATATATATATATATATATATATATATATATATATATATATATATATATATATATATATATATATATATATATATATATATATATATATATATATATATATATATATATATATATATATATATATATATATATATATGGAGTACCAAGAATTGAATTGTATTAACTTTTGTCTAGTCATTCAAGTTTTAAAATATAAAAAATGAAAATAGTATTTTTGGTATTCCTTATTTTTATTTTTATTTTTGGGCTTAAATGTAACTTTATTTATGCCCAGCCTTCAATATTTAACTCTACCTGCAGATTTTGGCATTTGATTATTTACCCTTATTGTTTAGTTATTAAAAATAAAAATATATATATTTAAATAATGCATCCTATTTATTGCTGATGTCTCCTTGTAGGCTTTGTTTGCAAGTAGCATTCCCGAGATAATTGAGCTGGCCGGAGCCCGGTCCAAGTATAGTGGCGAGTACAAGCGGGAGCATGGGAAGAGGTATACAGCCTGGTCACGTTTAGATATGAGGTCTTTCGTCTGTGACCCTCTCCTCTACTACTTCTACTACTACTAATGTATTATCAATACGTGAGGAGGGAGTCAGTCGAAAACAAACCTCGAGTGTGTGTGCGTGGGTGTTGTGCTGTCCTGCTCCTTTCATGCCAGCCTTCGCTTTTCATCAATATAAACTCTTATCATAAATTAATACACAAAGTATATACATACAGTTATATACTTTCACTGCATAACTATTTTCACTTACTGATATAAATATGCCATCATAGTAACATATATGTTATAAAATATTTTTTTAATTCTTTCACTCATTATTGTTATCTCTGAAAAATTTTAAGTTGCCATTGGTTTCATTTAAGTTTATTAAGATGGCATATATCCAATCTGCAATAATCACTTTTTATTGACTAAACTATTGTTTGTGACACACAGTTACCCTCACACACAAACATTTATGTGTTAAGCTAGGAATTTTTAGTTCATTCGTATCCTTGTGTGTTATAGAAGCCTTTCTGTGGTAGTAGTACATGTCGCTTTTCTCTTGTTTTATATGTTGCTTAATTTGCAAGTTATATATCGTGTAGAAGCTCGGTTAGCCCAACAGCAGCGGTTTCGGGATTCCGTATGCGAAAGTATTTGTAACTAAAATATATTTTACATTCTTGTATCCCGAGGTCACAGCTTAGGGTTATCTTTCCCTTATCCCAAGAGCATGCTCCACATATGCGTCCAACCCAAGATTCTGGAACAAAATTAATTTACAAATGAATAATAGTTGCTTTCGAATAAGACAATTAAAACTGGCAGACACCCGAAAACCTCTGTCCCCTCCCAACCTTATATCGTCTTATGCTTATCCGAGCTTCTTCAGCTTGAAGGGTTGAATAACTGAAAGTGCATATTTGGTAAAAGTATCTGTTTCATTTGAAAACATGATGTAAGACTTTTAAATTCTGGATTATGAAGAATTTAAAGAGTTTTTTTTTTTCTTGATGAGGTATTTCAAATAAAAAAAATGTCAATTAAATCTTTTTATACTCTTAATAAATTTTGAAATTAAATTTTTCTGTTATATCAACCCTTCTCTTTTTTTCAATTTTTTTTGTTTCATTATATTATAGTTGTACTTATTTACTGTTAATTTTTTGGTGGTGGATTAGATATGGAGTTACGATGTACATATAAACTATATAGGTATTAAATGTCACTTATTTTAAAGATGTTATTATCTATTACAGCATCCTGTCATGATTTTATTCGTATTGTTAGGAAAGTGTTTTGTTAAGGTTTTTAGTAGATTTTTTTTTTATTTTTATTTTTGTAAAATACGTTTTCCTCAGCTTTGGTTAGTTTTATGTCCATGATCAACATTACAAAATTGTAATATCTGATGTTACACAGTAAATATATTTGAGAATCATTTGCAGAACTGTATCTTACATTTATATGTATGTTAAGAAAGGACATTTAACTTACTGCTAATTCTATCATAACATCATCATAAACTGAAGACTACCTTGGATAAAGAATCTTTATTTCAACATCATTTTCATCTATATATTATATATATATAATCCTTGCACTCAGTATCCTTTCCATCTTAAACCCTCTTTCCCCTGTTCGTCCTTTGGTCCTTTGTTTTTATGCTTCAATTGTTTAGCGTCGGTTCCCTCTGACCAACCTGCTATGGTTCCTCTAGGCTGTGTTTGCCAGCTGGATACCAGAAATCACCGAGATCTTAGGCAACAGGCCCAAGTATGGCGGCGAATACAAACGGTCACACGGAAGGAGGTATTATAGGAAAAGCCCGTAGACTGATCTATACCCGAGACCCGCGACTTTTGACACTTTTGCATGGGATGATATTATATAGAGTAGTATTTTTTTTAAATCCGATTTATAACAATCCTAGGATTTTTTATTATAAAATGTCCAAAAGTTTATTAAAACCGTGGGCTTGGGGAGCAGGAATAATTTTCTATGCTTAAATATCAAAAGTTGTTTGGGCGATACGGTATCAGGCCTACCTCATCGATGCTTTATTTTATTTTGAAGACAGCCATGTTGACCACGGCCTAATTTTATATTTTTAAAGGGCATATTTTTAAAGCCCAACCCATGCATGAAATTTGGCAACTTATGACCTGTGTGTTGATGCTACTCATACGTTTGTGCCCCCCCCCTGTTTCTACATAGGCCATTTTCGCCAGCTGTATCCCCGAAATAATAGACCTGGTCGGAACTAGATCCAAGTACAGCGGAACACTGAAGAATGAGAGGGGAAGAAGGTAGAGTAGTATCCCCAATTCTAGGAGGCCTCAGGCCTGCCCGCCTCGCCCACTACGGTCCCTTGTTATAGGCCGAGATCAGTTTCCTTTAAAATTATATTCATTATTTTATAAATTATAATTTTTTTAAAGTTTAAAGAATTCTTATACTCGGCCCGTTGCAATACCGTTTTATTAAGGTATAATAATTGATACCTGTTTCAGTTGTATATATAAATCTATACAAGACTTTTTTTAATAGTTCTTCAGGACAACCTGCGTTACAATGATAATTATTAGGCAGGCTCGTTTTAACGTTTGCATGTTTAGTTGTTCCATATCATTCTATATCCTATCTTCTCTTTGCTGACTTTACTTCTAACTTACTTATGGCCCTGTTGATAAACCTTGACAGATCTGTAATGATGTCTAGTAACTTTATCGGGGTATATTTTTAATTTTTAGCTGTTTTTAAGAGAAAAATCGCATTTTTTTTTTTTAATCATTAATTTACAGATAAATCGTAAACAGTCCATATATTAATTGTTCACATCAAAACTATTTCATGGACGCAAATGCAGGATAGTTAGCAACATTTTTCTGATTTATTCTTAGAGCATGAGTAATGATAGCTTAAGATAATTGTATAATAAATTAATTAGGACTAGAAGAATTTATCATTTCACTTTAAGCAGTTGTTTGAAGATTTTTATTTTAATTTTATTGCTCAGTTTCATCGTACGTCTTGTTCATTACAGTACGAAGTGCTAATACTCATTTTTTAGACTCGTAAACCTTTTATAAAGTCATTGTTATCAATGAATGATGCATGGCTTCTAACCCAGATAATTCTTACCCCCTTTTGAAACCTTACCAACCAGACTGCAGTGGCACGCGTGTATTTCGGGATGAGTTATGAAAGATAATTTCAAGAAAAAAAAATTTGATCGTTCGCATCTTTATATACATTTACAAAAGTAGTAGCCACATAGTAAGAGAAAGAGAGAGAACGCAAATTCCTCCTTAAGATTTTAGCTCTTCACAGGGCCAAGAATTTAGCTAAGCTTCATATTTGCTTCTTGCATGTTTCTAAATATATATATATATATATATATATATATATATATATATATATATATATATATATATATATATATATATATATATATATATATATATATATATATATATATATATATATATATTATTCTTTTTCAACTTCTGTTTTTAGATATGAGTTATAATTAGAAATTTAATTTGGAATAAGTAATATACCAATATTTCTTGTAGAATTAGATCACTTTTTTTCTATAATAACAAATCTCATAGTCATATCTTAGATACTCATTGTCAATCATAAACTGTAACGCAATCATTTAGCAATGTAGCCTTTATTATATGGTAAGAATGATAATACTTTTATCAAAGTTAATTTTTTTTAACACTTTTGATTAACTAATAATTATCATTTGTTTCAATTAAAAAAAAAATTAAGTTAAATATATGTTCTTTTGTGTTATATATTTGTGTTAATGTGCATATATACATATATATATATCTTCAAAAAATTTGAGAATTTTTGTCTAATATTTATTTTGGGTGGTGGGGGGGAATCCTTTCAGACACATTGTTGTGTGTGGCCACATCACATACGAATCTGTAAGCCATTTTCTAAAGGACTTCTTGCATGAAGATCGCGAAGATGTTGACGTTGAAGTCGTTTTTTTACACAGGTAATTTGCTACCTTTCTACTCCATTTCTATTTCGTCTATTTAGTTTGTCTTATAATGTTTCTTAAATAATAATAATAATAATAATAATAATAATAATAATAATAATAATAATTAATTATAATAAATTATTTATTAATTAGTTAATTTTAAAATATAATTAAATTTGGTGTTTAGGCACTTATAAAACAAAACAAATATTTTTAATGTTGGTGGCAGTGTCATTTTGTATAATCGTGTCAAACACTAAGAGTTTAGTGTCATTTTTAATTATTATTTTTCATTTACCCTTAATTTAATTAAGAGTTAGAATTGATTTTTTATTTATTTATTTATTTTTTTAAATTTGGAAATATTTAGGGTAGCTGGGGCGTTGAAACCACTTTCAACCGAACAATAAATTATATTTATTAAAATATAATTTAATATATATATATATATATATATATATATATATATATATATATATATATATATATATATATATATATATATATATATATATATATATATATATATATATATATATATATATATATATATATATATATATATATATATATATATATATATATATATATAAAGCTTTAATAAATTTTTATGACTACTTTAAAAATCAGTTTTCGTAAAAAAAAAAAAAAAAAAAAAAAAAAAATAATAATAATAATAATAATAATAATAATAATAATAATAATAATAATAATAATAATAATTTGATCTGCTATTCAATATTCAATAAGAAGTTGCATAAGAATTAAAGGAAGAGGAGCAGAAAAATTGTTGCCATCGTGTTTTCACTCCTAAATCCCACAACCAAGAAATCTGTTTATGCTTTTCTCCTTTTTAGGCGTTTGATAAACTTTAATAATATGAGTCTTAGATCCGTATGGTTTTATAAGCAGTAAAAGCAGTAGCAGAAGTGTGAATGCCAATCGTAGGACAAAATTATTGTCTTTGAAATTCTGATTGATATTTCTATTTGCTCATTTTTTAAAATTTGCCTTTAACTTTTACAAATACTTGTGGACAGGTTGATTTCATTCTAACAGAAAGTCCCAAGACAGTCCCATGGTCGCGTGCCCATAATTCAATTAGAACTAAGGAAAGAAATGCTAACAAAAAAAAAGGAATATTATGATATCTAATCTAGCGCGTCTTTGGTTGGTCTAACACTAGTTGATAATAGAAATGTACTACTACAGTAGTTTAGGAAAACTTTAATATTTTTTTTATTCTTAAAGTTGATATTCATGAAATAGAATAATCTTCTTTTTGAAAAATGGTTGGTTTTGAGTTTGACACAAAAATAAATTTTATGCTCAAGCCACAAGAAATATTTATTTTGATGATGATGCAGAATTTACAATAAAATTCTATAATGTCATCGTTTATTTATTCATATCTCTAATCTGTTAGGAAAGTTTAGAGATGCGTGTTTTATATTTTATTTTTGTTTTATTTATTTATTTATTTTTTTGTTAACAAATAAACTTTAGATTACATGAAAGCATGCCATGGAGATTAGCGTTTTTTCATGAGTTAATTTAATTTCTTATTACGTGGTTAAAGAAATTAACTAACTCAAGTTCAGTCAATCGTTTCTATATTTATTACTGCATTCGCATTTAACAATACAACCTTTTTTCCTTTGTGGTGTTGAACACAAATTTTGTTTATACGTTTCTTATATTTTAAATGCGAATTTTTAATTCGTTCATATACATCGCCTTAGAATACTTAAAGAGAGTCATCCGAATAATGAAAGATTCTTCCGTAGTGGGCATATGAAAGGGTATTTTACATGGACTGGAACATTCATTTATACTCCAGTTCCCAATGGTTCTCTCCTTTCCCACAGAGCCTTTATTACATTTGATGTACTTACGGACAGCTTCAGTGGACTCTTCACATAATTCACCTTACAATCTTGTAATCTTACACACTATTGCTTTTTTTTAAGTAATGGTGGGGCAAATCATGTCTACGGTGATGCCAGCACAGATTGGGAGTTAAATTTACAAATGGCAAGACTGATTTAACGTTGTGGATCATTGATGATATTGAAATATTTGTGCTTGGTATAGTAAGTGGAATACAAGAAGTGAAATATTGGATGATGGTTGAGTTTTTCGATAGCCAATAAACATTTTTAGGAGAGAGGAAGAGGAGAAGGGAAGGAAAAAATGGAATTTCTTAAATATATCAACAAATTTTCGTCTGCTCGCAGTGAACTTTGTTACATTCTGAATGGTTATTATTATTATTATTATTTTTATTATTATTATTATTATTATTATTATTATTATTATTATTATTATTATTATTAATATCGGGGATTGTTCATTTAAGGATTTTTGAAATGTATCCGAATATTTTTTTTGTGGGAAAGTTTTCGTAAATATTTATTAGCTCATCCTATTAGAAATAAATTATCTATCAAAATGTTTTAAGTTAATGTTTTGAGATTAACAAGGAAATATAATCCGATCGTATACCATACTTTTTCATTATATATATATATATATATATATATATATATATATATATATATATATATATATATATATATATATATATATATATATATATATATATATATATATATATATATATATATATATATAATATCTTTTAAATGCCAATGTCTACACTGTATAGTACTCGAACACCCCACACTCCTATCAAATTGAAACACAAACCACCGAACTGATATACAAACTCGTATATATATATATATATATATATATATATATATATATATATATATATATATATATATATATATATATATATATATATATATATATATATATATATATATATATATATATATATATATATATATATATATATATATATATATATATATATATATATATATATATATATATATATATATATATATTCAAAGAAAGTATTGAAAAATGGATACTTTCATTTCTATTTAGACCGTATTCAATCGGTTAGAACATTTAAAACATTGGAATACTTGCTAAGAAAAAATTGACGACCCAACTTAGGAAATTTCTCATACATGTCTAATTGTATTATACTTACATTTAACTTTTCGACCAAAAAAACAATAGAAAAAATTAGGAGTATTTTAGTGAAAGGTAGAAATTATTTAGTGAAGCCGATTTGCACTTATTGCTGACTTGTGAATACGTTTTTTAAATGCATGAAATTTTCATTTTACATTAAGTATGAAATATTTTTTGTGTGAAAATAACTCGTACCAATATTTATAAAAAAATCACGTTTATTTCGTTTTGCTGCACATATATATATATATATATATATATATATATATATATATATATATATATATATATATATATATATATATATATATATATATATATATATATATATACACTAAATAAGCATATTTTAAAAAAAACATTATAATATAATATATATAATATATATATATATATATATATATATATATATATATATATATATATATATATATATATATATATATATATATATATATATATATATATATATATATATATATATATATATATATATATATAAAATAAAAGAAGTGGTTTATTACTAATTTTTAAGGTATCAGTGTAGCATGATGTTTATTTTTTGTAAAATATATTTCGTGTTGAAATGTTGAAATATTTGTGTGTTCCTCCGTTAATATTATAATTGTTTGTTCACTTATTTTACGTTTCTATTTATTTTATGTGTTGATTGCCCTTTCCAGACACCCTTTTATTGATTATTATATATATATATATATATATATATATATATATATATATATATATATATATATATATATATATATATATATATATATATATATATATATATATATATATATATATATATATATATATTCTATATATAAATACAACACACTGAATTATTTGTTCACAGAACTACAGTAGTTATAGTATTATATGAGTGTAATGCTTGAAAACATATATATATATTATATATATTATATATATATATATATATATATATATATATATATATATATATATATATATATATATATATATATATATATATATATATATATATATATATATATAAATTTCAGGTTGGACAAAATAATTGAATACCTATGAATTTCATTATATTTAATTCTCATTGAAACATTAAAAGTTATATTTTGTTATTTTTATGTTTTGTTCCATGAAGGCCATTTCTTTTTAATTCTTGTTATATTTTTCGTAGAAAGTTTAAGCAAAAGTCATTTAAAACTTTAAGTATAAACTACAGATTTTTCTAATTTTATGAAATAATTATTGGCATTTTGCGTTTTGTAATTCTTAAATATGTGTGCATTTGTACATTTATTTTTTGCAAATATTACGTAAAAAGTTTGTAGAGTGTTTTGTTTTGTTATAGGATATCATATACAGATATCACTAATGCCTCCATATGATGAAGTAAATGTGTTACATAATTCTTCCTCTTAAAGAATTTTTCATCCTGAAATATTCCAAGTGTAACTTTTTCTTTTTAATTAAACTTAAATTGTTAAGCAAATGTATACACTTAATGCAAATTCGTTAATTTATATCTAATTTTCTGTCTGATAAATGACTTTAACATTTGTTTCCTTGATATTTTTATGAGCATCCATGTTCATGACACATCAAAATTGTGGAAAGATAATTTCCGCCGAGAACAAGGAAGAAATAAGCAAGGAATATATAAGCAGAATGAAAGAGTATCGCAATTTCACAATTATCGTTTTAGTGTCAGATTTCAAGCCTTTGTCACTATGAGCGTTTGACTTTTATTACATCAGAATCTGTATTTTAATTTGGAAATCTCTGTAGCATATTGAGGATATGTGATATTTAATACGGTTGCAGATGTGTTGCATATAATATGTCCTTACTAACTACTACGAAACAACAAGATCCATTAGTCGTAAAACGATTACTAATCATATGCTTGGGATGCTTGTACAAATGCAGATTTTATCCTTTAAAAAAAAGTATAATGTTGAATGAGTAGTTAAGCAAAAGTATCAGACACATAGTGCAATAGGAACAGCAAATAGATTGTAAAGGTATTTCAAATCGAATTTGTTAATGGACAAAGCTTAAACTGTGTATCTTAAATAATAATTTTGGGTGAACAGTAAAGGATTACGCTAATTTATGTTGGCTAAAATAGGTTTTCGGGGTTTCTGCCGATTATTTATTATCTTAGATAACAATTTCTACTAATAAAATATTTATATTTTGCAAAATTAAGTTCCGCTCATGGTATTTGAAACATTCTCAAAAATAGATTTCACTCAATTACAATGACTAATTTAGGAAATTTTGGTCTGTTGTCGATCACCTTTATTGCCCAGGCCAGGCATTAAAATATTATGTTCTGGAACTTGTGATTAGTTAGAAACATTTTTTTAAAAAATATCGTATTACTGTGAAGGTAATTTTTTTTTATAGAAAACTAATGTAATTCATAATAAACAATTTCGCATAGTAGTATAATCTCCATCCATTGTAAATATAACCATTTATTTATTTATGTAACGGATAACACTTCATTTTCATAGGTATTTTCATTGTTTTGTCCAGGCCATATATATATATATATATATATATATATATATATATATATATATATATATATATATATATATATATATATATATATATATATATATATATATATATATATATATATATATATATAATTTTTTTTGTGCAAATATTACATAAAAAGTTTGTAGAGTGTTTTGTTTTGTTATAGCATATCATATCAAGTTTCATTATTGTTACTACTACTACTATTACTTTCAGCCTTTCTACCTCTATATATCAATGCCTACAGCAACTACTTATATGCCTTTTGTGAATCTAACGTAACATTTCTTTTATGTGCATCTTTCCCTGCAATGCGAAAAAAAACCCTTCTAGGAACGAGCCAGATCTGGAGTTTGAGGGATTATTGAAGAGGAATTCAACTTGTGTTGAATTCTTTCAAGGAACAATGTTTAACTCTGTAGACTTAGAACGTGTTAAGGTACAGAAAATATTTCATCCACGATCTCTTCTTCTAAAAGCCCTTTTGCCCATTTGGCGACTCACCAGTTCTTCCTCAGCTGCCGCTCAAATGCCTTAGTTTATTATTATTTTTTTTTTAGCTTCGAAATAAAAGTTTTTGCTATATATATATTTATGCATGCTTTTGCCTGTTTTAGATATTGGAGGAACTTTTTTCTAACTCAAATCATAAAAATGCTTGTCACAGATTAACACATCGTCGAATCACTCCAGTATTTTTAAGAAAATAAAATCACTTTTTTAATACAGAAAAGTGATATATATGAATATATATATATATATATATATATATATATATATATATATATATATATATATATATATATATATATATATATATATATATATATATATATATATATATATATATATGTAAAATACTTCAGTATATACTTATATGTATATTTTTTAAGGTGTACTACTATAGGGAATGCCTAAAGACCTATGAAATCAGATTATAAATGTAATCACCTATTACTGCCCCATACGTATAATGTATTATTTCCAGACTACCGCATGAGGTGCCTGTACGACAAAATAGACTATCAATTTATATTTATATTTATACAGCCGTAAATTAGCATTTATTGCATCTATAGGCTTTCTAAAACCCTGCTTGCCATGTGTAAAAAGACCCAGTCTTAATACCTACTGTGAAGTTCAGTATTTTGACCCTTGTTTTAAACAGAAAAGAACCAGACCTGGAGTTGGAGGGACTGTTGAAACGTCATTCAACGACAGTAAGATTCTATCAGGGGAGCATAATGAGTGCAGTGGATCTTTCGCGCGTTAAGGTAATTTCAGATGCTTGCATAATGGCCTGAATCAAATCGTGGGAGAGGCAGTTTTCCTTTGGTAACTGTGTTCTTTTGTAACATAGTTTGAATTGATCCGACAAGTTCTTTTCGACTTTAGTGTTGGTTTTCCACTTATTTGTTAGATTCCCTCATATATACCATATTGGTGAAAGGGCTTCAGACGCTGCGTTGCATGGATGTGACAATTCAACACATTTCTTAATGATGAAAAGTTTTGTCTGGTATAAAAGCACAATTTAGAGAGAGAGCAGCGTCAGATTGCTCTTATCATTCTTGTGTGTGGTCTTTAATCATCAACCTCATGTCGCTGCATGTTAAATTGCATCAAAGACAGTGCTTTCTTCATTGCCTCTTTCAGTTTCCTGATTTAGATAAGATTAAAGATGGAAGGACAATAAAAGGGTGGTATTGCAGTTGGATTTTTTATGCATTGAACCAGTTTTAGCCTGCGTTTTTTTATCATTATTAGTTTCAAACGGCATTTTTTCATTAATTTCCCTATTGTTTGTTTTAACTTAATTTTTTTCCTCCATTTTGTTTTACAAATCTAAATGCAGAAAGCCACCAGACTTGGAGTTAGAAGGTCTGTTTAAACGGCACTTCACAACTGTGGAATTCTTTCAAGGATCGATCATGAATCCAATTGATCTACAAAGAGTAAAAGTAAGTGACCTAATTAAACAATTGTATAATCATACACATACAAAGAAAACTAAATGATTACAATTGTAATTGGAAAAGTTTGATTGTATAAGTATAATGTGATGTTTCTGTTTTCAATTCATATATTGCAATAAATTGTGTAGCTCAAAAAGATGTTAGTATATGACATTTTTTGTTACATTTCATTATCAGATTGATTAGACTAGGTCAAACGCATTCCAAAAAGTTAATTAAATTGGCCTGTCCCAAATTCTTATTTACATTATAATTTACATTTCTTCATAACAATAGCTTCAAATTCGACGAAAAAAATAATTTCTCCTTTTACAATTGTATAATGTGCATTCAGTGGCCTTTAATACATACATAATACAAATATATACTTATACATACATAATACAAATATATACTTATATACAAGGTCGATGTTCATTGCATAAAAATCAAGTTTCAGAAGTATTACAATGAGTTGTTTAATTAAGTTAAAACGATTTTTTTAGCGTATAAAACAAGCGTCAAGTACATTCATGTAGGTTTATGATTAATCATTTTAATTAAATATATCAGTGCGACATCTATTGTCCCTATATATATATATATATATATATATATATATATATATATATATATATATATATATATATATATATATATATATATATATATATATATATATATATATATATATATATATATATATATATATATATATATAGATCAGATTACCCTAGTAGTGAATATATTTAAAAAAGAAACTAGTAATTTCTTCTCCTGTATTTTTTATTAATCCTTTAAACAATATTTTCAACAGTAAAAGGAAAAGTATAGGTTACTCTAGACAGACATTGATGCTGATTTGAGAGAAGCATATATAAAACAATTAAAATAAGCCATCCCTATGAGTGAATGTGAAAAAGGAAACAAAAATTTAACTACAATTCTAAAAACCTTTTACTGAAACCTGTGGAAGGGATTCATTGATCAGTTCAATTTTATATTTTATGTTTTCCCAAAGTTGGTCTGTTTTTTTTTTTTTTTTTTTTTTTTAGCAGTTCTATATGTTATAGGGAAACCTGAAGAGGACGCTTGAACATTGAAAGTACTAGTTTCTTGTTTTAAAATTCTCTTGGGTGACATATTTAAATTTCACGTTTCTTGTACATCCATGCACAAAAATCATCTATATATATATATATATATATATATATATATATATATATATATATATATATATATATATATATATATATATATATATATATATATATATATATATATATATATATATATATATATATATATATATATATATATATATATATATATATATATTCTTTCTCGTAATATCTAAAGTTTTTTAAATGATCATATTCATATAATAAAATCATCACTTTCATCATTTTTGAGCTCATTTACATTATCCATTCACATTCAGTTAATAAAAGTTCTCTTTTCAAAAGTTTAATGCAAGTAAATTGAAGTATTCTGTCTTGACATTTTCTTTTTATTCACAAAGATTTTGGAATATGTTTACTTGACGCACACATATTCAGTAGGACCACAATGAATATGTTTATTAAATCTTATTGACACGCGCACATTATCAATAGGACCATTATTATCTTATCTGAGAGAAATTAAGTTCACTTCTAACTTGATTTACAACAGCACATGCTTTATTCAATTAAGTGACGCTTTTTTTATGTTACTGAATGTTTGTGAATGTTAAATAAATTCAGCTGTATGAATAGGATTCACTCACACATATTTAACCATAGTAAAGTTTGAACATATATATATATATATATATATATATATATATATATATATATATATATATTATATATATATATATATATATATATATATATATATATATATATATATATATATATATATATATAATATATATATATATATATATTATATATTATTAATTGTTTTATGTTTTCATTGACATATATTCTAAAGTGATGTGTTTCTTTTATTGGGAGAGCTGGCTTTTTTTTCTTTTTTTTTCTTTTTTTTTAAGTAGTTTTTCATACACGTGGGAAATCAGTTTAGTGGTTTGCTTGATCAGAATAACCACCTAAAGATATTCGCTAATTTTTTTTTTTTTTTTTTTTTTTTACCATTTGTGAAAATACGTTTCATAGAAAGAAAATATTTTAATCTAGAGCTATTGTAACCATTTAAATTAAGAAAGACAGAGAATAATGGTATTTTGTAGAGGGAATAAAAAGTTTGTTGGCATAGCAGCTCTCTTCATACGTGTAGCTACTTTTATACCTTCGTGTTCGTTCGCTCGTAACTTCCGGTGAGTTGTGCATGTTCTTCTTTCTGCATGTTTGTGTGTGTCGGTACTGGAAAAACTCTTTTAGATAGTAAGACTTAGATGGCGACCAAGCTCACACTCTTAACCTGAATTTCAGAGGCATGTTAAGTAAAGTTTTTGTCATTCCTACTTGCATTTCCTTTATGAATGCAAATGGTTTTTTTTTATTTTTGCTTTTAATTAGCCTTGCTTTTATTGTAGAAATCATTTTGTGAGCTTTTGTATTAAAGCTTTTAACATTTTAACAATTTCTACACTTTGAATAGTTATTTTTTTGTACTTATGGGTAAAATATTATTCTTATTATTAAAGGTACTTTTTATTATTTTAAAATTCTTGTTTTAATTTCTCATTTTGATTCTCAAAAAGTATTTTTGACATCCTAAAGATATTAATTATCATTCTTTACATATTATTTTTTACATACTTTAAATAAAAGTGATATTAATTCCAATTTCTTAAATAATGAAATAATGCTTAAATAATATCTTAAAACAATTCATATATATATATATATATATATATATATATATATATATATAATATATATATATATATATATATATATATATATATATATATATATATATATATATATATATATATATATATATATATATTGTACCATTGATGTAGTAGATATATTCCTTGGATAATATATATAGGTCCATGAAGCGGATGCCTGTTTAGTTTTAGCCAACAAATATTGCCAGGACCCAGATGCCGAAGATGCCGCAAATATTATGCGCGTCATATCAATCAAAAACTACTCCGACGATATTAGAGTCATTATTCAACTTATGCAATATCACAATAAGGTAAGTTGACTAATTATAATATCTGTTTTTATTTTTAAAATAAATAAATTTAAAAAAAATCAATTTTCTTCCGTAAGTCGAATAAAAACGCTAGATGTGTCATTTTGTTTCAAAGTTAATTTGAAGAAACCTTAGTAATCACATACTATAAGTATACCTACAAAAAGAATGAAAATTTTCTTTTAATATCACATAGAGCACCGAAATATCATTTAATATACTCCACCTGGAGCAGTTGAGGGAATACAAAAGTTTATTTTATTACTTGTTAAATTTTACTTTATTTCCTGGTAAGAATATTGTAAATTTTGATATTTTTAAATTGTCAAATAAAACTTTTTTACCTGTTACTACGTCGATTCATTAATTATTTCACCAAGTACTCGATACTTGAAAGTTCGTCAGTAGAGCATTTTTACAAGACGTATACCTTGAAATATACTGTGTTCAAAGATGATGAAATGATAAATCAAAGAGTATGGAGTCCTTAATCATTGAATAAAGAGAGAATCTTTAAATGAGCTTATGGAAGCAGTATTTTCCACAGTTGTCTGACTGATCATCCATCTTGATAAAACTACTAACAACCATAATTTATGAGCTAGAAGACAATTTGGATGATTGCATTTAGTTTGGCTCAAACTATGTTTTTGATTTCACATTTTAATTTTAATTTTAAAATAGAAATTTAGAACATTTATTTTTAAAACTCTATTTGAAGTAACATATTTATATTTTTCTTTATTTATATACTTATTTTGGAAATAAAAAATTAAAATTTTTACCAAAATATTTTTTTCTTAGGGTTTAACAGAAATGGTAGGTTCATGATTCAACTGAATTATAATAATGATTTATTGAAACAAGTGTACGTTGCTACGTTTTATGCTATGATTTTCGGACAGAGGCTAGATCCTTTCAGCATAACTGTCCCTGGCATCAACAAGCGCCAGAAATTAGTTGAAAGTTTGTTATGGTCGAAACATAAAAAAAAGACGCAGAGTGCCCATCGTGTGACGACTATAACTACTCGTAACTGGTAATGACGGCATATTTAGATCGGAGATCAAAAGAATAGAGATCCCTCACAACTGTAAAATGCAATTTTCTAAATTAAGGTTAAAAAACAAAAAAAGAAAAATGGAATTCTACACTACGCACATCAATAGATTTATTTAATGAAATCGGTTTGTAAATAAAACTAATTTAAAATGAAAAAAAGGTGAAAGAAGTATATCGTCTTTATCGAATATATGAAGTCAATACTTCCATATCAATGGTGTTAGATATCATTCTCTGTTTCATTTAAATTCGTTGAATTTTCCTATTGTTTCATGAGCTTTGCAAAACGATTGTTTTAAAGTCACGTAACTCATCCAAGAGTTTTTAGTTTCTGACTCATTCAAAATTTCACTTAGATACTAACGAAGATTTATTCCTTATCAATACTTAAGACCTCAAAATTTCAATTATTTTTTTATGCACATATTTTATTTAACTTCTACCCTTTGATGAAATATATTAATGTTAGTATATATATATATATATATATATATATATATATATATATATATATATATATATATATATATATATATATATATATATATATATATATATATATATATATATATATATATATATATATATATATATATATAATTTTTTCAAGGCATATCTTTTGAATATTCCTTCATGGGATTGGAAGCGAGGTGACGATGTTATTTGTTTAGCAGAATTGAAGTTAGGGTTTATCGCTCAATCTTGCCTAGCGCCTGGCTTCTCAACCATGATGGCAAATTTGTTTGCAATGAGGTCGTACAAAACGGTAAGGATATAAGGTATTATTTGTATGGACCTAAAAATAAACAGTTACACCCTGTTGGTTATTTCAGTCATGTGTACGCGTATTTGTTTGCGAAATTTAGATTAGTAGTGAAAAGTATTACTCAAGGTGCATTAACTTTTAAGTATATCACAAGTTAAATGGTAGTAATAGTTATATAATCTTATTTTGTTTAGTTCGTTGATGATTTAAGGAAACGTCGAAGAATACCCGTTGTATATACAGTTGTCAGATCATTTTCTTTTTTGTTGTAGAATTAAAAGAAAGATTACTTAAAATCCCCGACCATAATTAAAACATTTATATTAAAAACTATTTATGTTCTCTGAAATGCACATTTTTATTGTAAAATGTATTTTAATGTTTCAGATTAAAGTACTTACCTCGAAATTATTTAAATTTAATTTCCCATCATGTCTCTCTAAGAGGTAAATAAATATAAAAATTACCGTAGTTGCATGTAATGAAAGAATTTTATTAAATTAGATGTTGTTAGTTGGGTTAAATATTTCTTAGTTTCTTTAATGAACTTTTATATACATATATATATATATATATATATATCATAAGAATAAATTGAGACTATAGATTACTAATAAATTAATAATATATAATCTATAATTGAGGCATTCTGATTTAAGATATATTCCAAGTTTAGTGTTAATTGTACAACCTAGTTCTTGAAAATGAAAGGAAATAAAAAATAAAAACAAAATACTTACTAATGATCAAGAATATTTATCATCTAATATTATTGACAGTATTTATAATAATAGACAAAATTTTGAATGTTGTCTGTACATGTATCTTGTCTTATAGTATAGTTGGCTTATTTTAATCACAACTAAAATAGAAGAGCATTGGCTGAAAATTCAATAAAACTCTCTTATAAATTTTGTAATTCCAATCGTGAAAACATACTGAAAGTTTATCACTTATATTTCTGTAAATTTAGAATTAACTGTTAGACCTTTCTTTTATTGTTAAAGCAATAGAGATAACGTATGTAATAAACTTTCAGTACATAATAATAATAATAATAATAATAATAATAATAATAATAATAATAATAATGAAATTATTAATGAGTGATATGCATCATAAGCTAAGAAATATTAATTACATGTATCATAACGTTTGTCTCATCGACTCTACCCCGTAAAAACTATTTTTTAATGTTGTTTTTTTTTTATTATTTTATATTTTAAATAAATTTTTTAAAAAAAAAAAAAAAAAAAAAAAAATATAAAATAATATATATATATATATATATATATATATATATATATATATATATATATATATATATATATATATATATATATATATATATATATATATATATATATATATATATATATATATATATATATATATATATATATATATATATATATATATATATATATATATATATATATATTCCGTTTATTGGGGTTAGTCTCCTGATACTTTACCATGGAAAGATCATTACATGCAAGGATCTGGAATGGAAATGTATACGGAGACATTGAGTTCGTCTTTCATTCACATGGAATTTCGACAAACAGCCGAGTAAGATGATCACTTTAGATGTGTCCCTCCCCCCCCTATACCCTCGTTTCATTAGGCATTTATTCTCAAAGAAACAAACTAACATATTATTAATGTTTCACTCAAGGCTTTCAATAACAAACTAACGTTTAATAAAATTTTTCCCCAAACTTTGCCGTTGTTAATACACATATCTATACGAGTATAATGTTTAATGTTTTTAACAGTTTGATGATTATTGTAGTTCTTGGTATTTTATGTGGTAAGTACTTTTTTCCGATAATGTTTTGTTACTTGCCATTTTAAACGTTTGTCTTTATTTGGTGTTCCTAATTTTCTGCCCTCAGTCGCCGGACATGCAAGCTTGGCAAAACGACTACCTCTGTGGAACAGGCTGTGAAATGTACACCGAGACTCTGTCATCAAGCTTTGTTAGTATGACATTTCCTCAAGCTTCAGAGTAAGTTGTTGTGATAGCATTGTAGGGATTGCTTTTCTTTTCCTTAGTTTTTTTTTTATTATTTAAGTAATTATGATTCCCAGGAATATTTTGAAAATATTCCTTTCGTTTAATTTTAGATTTTTAATTGTTTTTTTTTTTTTTTTTTTTCCTTTTTTTTACGGAAAAAATTTAAAATATTGAAACTGTATTTCACTGTCGATATATTATTCTGTGTTAAGTAGGGCTCAAATCAATAGATAATCATCTATTCTTTAGATACTGATAAATACGTGATATACCTAACGGGAACACTTAAAAAGCCATTTGCTTTTTGAGGATTAAATAACTTATCTTGACACATTTACGTTTTCATATACTAAGTTAATATAAAAGTAAGTTCAGAGAACTAAATCTTTAAATCAATATATTTATGCACTGATTATATTCTCATTAAATATTTTATTTAATAAGAGTTAGCCAGAGAAATATATAACTGAATCATAAATTATGTGCGAACATTTGGAAAAGTAATTTAAAAATATAAAAAGACATGCAGCAAATAATTTAAGAAATAGATGCATCTCAAGCAGCATTTACAACTACTACTACAACTAATAATAATAATAATAATAATAATAATAATTTTACAATAAGAAATTTATACATTGTTTAAGGCTTTTGCTTAAGTGAAAAGGATATTCATCCTTTTAAATTTTCAAATGTTCTCCAGAAGTTACATTTTTAAAATACGAAAAACATTATCCCATGATTTCCTTTTTATATACGCACCTACAGAATATTCCACTCCTGCTTTTAGGCACCAGTTTTTAGTTAAAAGAAATATGTTGCTTGTGAAATAAGAAGCTTCATTACTTATGAGAATTATGGAGATAAAAAACCCAGTGGGTAGGTCACTCTTTCATTTCAACTTTGTGAAATCCACACAGCTTCTGTTAAAGATATTCCAAATGTTAACCTCCCCAAAATAAGTGCTTTTAATTAATCTACAGTATTTTTAGGTTTGCAAAAGTACCCAATGATCAAGTATTTGATCAAACACCGAGTGTGTATTAAGAGAGTATAATAATATGTTTTCCCTATGCATAACTCCTTTCTTTTCATTGGCTTCCAATAATTGGTAGTTAATTTATTTTTTGTGTTGTTTTATTTATAATGTGTATAAAAGAAATTGCAAATTATAAAGTTTTTATGTTGTTCCCTACCATTTTTTCACAAATTTAATATGACTATGAAGGTTTCTAAATATATTTTTAAATGTAATGATTAGTTTTCACTTTTGATTCTGATTTTCTGAAATTTCTATACTTTCTTTGAAACAGGTTGTGTTTTGCTAAGCTAAAGTTGTTACTTCTGGCTATCGAAGTAAAGAACGAGGATCACACAGATAGCAAAATTGCCATTAATCCCAAAGCAACAAAAATCCAACAAAACACTCAGGGCTTTTTCATAGCTCAGTCAGCAGACGAAGTTAAAAGGTATAACTTTTTCAATATTATTATTATTATTATTATTATTATTATTATTATTATTATTATTATTATATTTATTATATAGACTTTTAAAGTGTCCTCTCTTTCATTTCTCAGTTTCGTAAATTGAGATTTTACGAATATACATGTTCCCATTTATTTTACGATAAGTTGTTAATGCCATTGAAGATGAAATTCTGCACCTAAATTAAGTTAAATTAGCTTCTTCTCTTTCTCATAAGCAAATTTGGTACTCACACTGTGAAATGTTACTTCACAGTATGATTGATTTAACTTTGAAAGTGATCAACTCTTCTTTAGAAATATTTATCAATAAAATATGACAGTGAAACTATTATGCATGACCAAAACATGATATAATAATTTATCCGCTTTCTTTAAAATATTCCTTATTGATACTTTTATCCATTCTCTTTCTTTATGAACTAAGTTTCACATGTATCCCATCTGACTCTACAAAGAATAGGAATCAAAGTCGGAATCGGCCAAAGCCGAGAGGGTGGAGTGTACAATATTTTTTTCTAACTGCACGTCCCAGATGACGCTTTGAACCCCGCGGCACATCTAATGAACTAATATCAAATCAGAAACACAAAAGTTCCTTTTTAATATTTACTTAAATGTGTGGAAATTTATTTCTGAATCCTTTTTTTTCATTTTTTTTTCTGTTATAGAGCTTGGCATTACTGCAAAGCTTGTCACGATGACATCAAAGACGAAACACTCATCAAAAAATGTAAATGTAAAAACTGTAAGTATATAAAAAGAGTTGTTTTTATATTTTTTGTTCGTGTATCCTCAACAATTATTATTATTATTATTATTATTATTATTATTATTATTATTATTATTATTATTATTAAATTATTTTTTTAAATTTTTTTATTTTTATTTAAAAAAAAAAAAAAAAAAAATAATAAAAAATAATTAATATAAATATAAATATATATAATATATATATATATATATATATATATATATATATATATATATATATATATATATATATATATATATATATATATATATATATATATATATATATATATATATATATATATATATATATTATATATATTATATATAAACTGAAATCAGAACTTTATCCACTACAGTTTTTTTTCAGTTTTTCTTTGAATTTAATCATAAATTTTTGTAGCAGTTGCTTTTCCATTAACTTTTACATGCTCTACATTGAAATCCTATGATAGGTTTTTTTTTTTTTTTTTTTTTTTTATTTTAATAGTGTATTTGTTGAATATATTTTTCTTATTTGCTTGAAAGAAAAGAGAAAAAATGGAACAGAGAGAAAGAGTTTGAAAATAGTCATTATTTTGATTAAAACAAAATTTTTCCCTCGAAGAGAGGAACTTTTTAAGAGATAATTTTCGGTTCAATTTTTCTTACCTCTCCGTAAAAACTGTTAGAAATTATTTCCATTCCACCAGAGTCCAGACGTATATATATATATATATATATATATATATATATATATATATATATATATATATATATATATATATATATATATATATATATATATATATATATATATATATATATATATATATATATATATATATATATATATATATATATATATATATATATATATATATATATATATATATATTGGGTAAGGTTAGAATATTGTTATAGGAAATTTTTTGAATAACAAAATATAAGTAAACAAAATTATACATGCACCTGTTGAACTTTGA